>JAEQML010044289.1:0-67796 GCA_016904865.1 Pissodes strobi | reverse complement strand
AAATGGTAACTTGTCCTGTTTTCACACCCTGTATATTAGCAGATCGTAACCAAAATCAATAGGCTTCGACGGTTTGTGGACCTCTACCTCTATGCCACATTTCAAGTCGCTATCTTCAAAATTGCGACGTCTAATGGCCAAAAAACGGCAACTTGTCTTGTTTTCACACCCTGTATATTAACCGATCGTAACCAAAATCAACAGGCTTCGAGGGTCTGTGGACCTCTACCTCTATGCAAAATTTCAAGTCGCTATCTTCAAAATTGCGACCTGTAAATGCTAAAAAACGGTAACTTGTCCTGTTTTCACACCCTGTATATTAAACGATCGTAACCAAAATCAATAGGCTTCGAGGGTTTGTGGACTTCTAACTTTATGCCAAATTTCAAGTCGCTATCTTCAAAATTGCGACCTTAAATGCCAAAAAACGGTAACTTGTCCTGTTTTCACACCCTGTATAACAATTAGAGCAAAAGAGCAAAGGAACAAAAATACGTGTCTTACCGAACACTTTCATTTGACATGAAAAAAAGGCAAAGTTGGTCTGTTTACACGGACAAAAATGCCAAAAAAACGCCAAAAAACGGTAACTTGTCCTGTTTTCACACCCTGTATATTAACCGATCGTAACCAAAATCAATAGGTTCCGAGGGTTCGTGGACCTCTACCTCTATGCCAAATTTCAAGTCGCTATCTTCAAAATTGCGACCTGTAGTCGATCCCATCACATACACACACACACACACACACACCTATACACACCTTACGAAAGCTGTGGGGACCTGTGAATTTTTAATGAGTTGTGGGGGTTTTAAAACGAAGATAGCCATCTTGTTGTCCTTTTCACGCTGATTACGTAGATACCTGTAAAATTTATTTACACACCGTGGAATCCGAATACACTCAACAAAAAGTTGTGGGGACACCCTCACAACAAATGGCAAACGTGCATGTGTATTTTGGTCCCCATAACTAATGGCAAACTTACATGTGTATTTTGGTCCCCGTAACTAATGGCATGTCAAATGTGTAATAAGGTCCCCATTGCTTACAGCATGTTAGCTGTGTAATAAAGTCCCCATTGCTTAAAGCATATTAACTGTGTAATGAGGCCCCCGTACCTTAAGACATGCTAACATGAAGTCCACACAGCAAGGCCAAATTAGACAGCTTCTAAAATAATCAGTAACAAATTTTAAATATATCTGAGAGTATACATCTTTTAGTCCAGAAAAATATTTTCTTTCAACATTCGTGGGATGGAAGTTGGTATAGGTTCTTTCACCCCATGGTACGGGCTAAGAATTCTTAAAGTCTTATAAATTAAAATTAGGAAGAATCAGAAAAATATTTTGATAAAATGACAGATTTTATTTAGGGCGCGCGGGACAAGAGAACTTTTTTATAAAGTAAAATCTTTAGAGAAAAGTAGAAAATTGCGTTTAGAATACCTGCTCTAACTTTCATTTCATGCACAGAAGCACGGGCCAACACTGCCAGAGATATGGATATAATCTGCTAACTCCTAACAGGGTCAAATGCTGATCCACTGAAAATAACTTAGTAAACCGTAATGCTACTAACCACCTACGCACTATTTGGTAACACAGGATACTCCGCCAGCTACAAGAGCTGCTCCAGCTTTACGCCATTCAGATAGACTACAAGGAATCCAAACATGGGATCCGAGAGGAATAACCGAAAAGTTCCAACCCCCAAAGCTGCACCAAATAAGTCTGCTGGGATAAGGACAACATGATCAGTATACTGATGGCCCAGCTAGAAGGCCACATTACCAACCAGCTCCAGCAAGCTTTCAAGAACTTAAATGGCTAGACAAACACAGCTTCATAAAATAGAAGTCACAGCATCCAGGGGCGTAGACAGAAGATATAGGAATTGCTATTCTAGATCACTCGACATCTTGGCTTTTTTGGTGACCAAATCTCCAGGGACCACAGAATCTCCTTCCCTAACTACGACAGTTACATACACGACCACCCCAGAAGCCTCGTGACATTCCGTTTTTGGTCTTTAATTACAAGTAAGTTTTAATACGCCCCGGTACCAGCTGCTATTTTTCGTAATGCTGAAGGTAATAATTGAATAGGTAATATTGAAATCCGTTTTGACTGGAGTAACAAGGAACGTCGCAGTAAAAGTTTTTGGTGCACGAGCTCTTCGGTCACGACGTGAAGGGGTTGACTCTTTCGCGAGAAAAGGATCGGTCCTTTTCCAGAGAAGCCGTTTAATGAGAGAGTCGATTTTAAAATTTGTTTACGCCGAGTTAGTCTGTGACGGATTTTGTCGACTAGCGGGTAGTTATTCCCGATTTAGCTGTGGAGTTTCGTTTTGATTAAGTATAAGTATTGTACCATACGGGAAAATCTTGCGTACGCAAGGGTTTATGAAACGGTTTTTTTTTACTGGTGAAGACCGCCATTTTTTGCGCTGGGCAGTTCTTTCTTGTGCCGTGTGGTGTGCCCCCATTCTTTTTAAGAGAGGGCTGTCCCTCTGGGGTAGGAGATAGCTGTTCCACCTGACGAGGATTTAGAAGCCTTTTCTCCAGGTAGAACCTTGGTGGTTTGCTTATTGGTCCGGACGCGGTCGTTTTGGCCTAGCGGAGCTAACCTACATGGTGTGACCAGTTCGCCCATCATACCGGCGAGACGCGTTGAAGGTCGGAGGGTATTTTCCGCCCAACCGGGTTGGAGCACTTTGGAACTTTGGCGAAAACAAAAAGTTCAGTGCTAGGCTAGCTTTAGATTTAAATCATTGTGTTTGAAATATTTGTCATTTTATCAGTTGCGCACCATATTTCCAATTAGGTTACTGCGCTCTATTTATCATAGCGGTTTACGTGATCACCAACCCGCGCAAAGGACCAAACCTAAGTTTCCGTTTTACTACCCCAATTACTCGCGGGGGATCTTAAGCGTTTAAGTAGTGCCTACTGCATTTCTTTGGACTTTAATTTTCATAGAGTTTGGTCAACCACTGATAATTTTTTCCGCCTTTATACTTATAGCTAAGTCTATTGTTTTATTAGATAGTTTATATTTTTTTGGGGTGCTAACCACCCTCCTTCATTCCGGGGTAAAAAGAGAAACATATCGGAATTTTGGGCATTCGCCATTTGCTCTTAGGCTATTATCTATTTACCTTTTTTATTATTGGCCCAACTAGTGCTCTTCAAATAAAGAGAAAGTATTTGCGGCGTTTTATTTGGCTTCACAATCATCGGTAGTTTAGAATTTCAGCAGTTCCAGATCGGTCTTGGCATTCTCTTCGTTTGTGATATTTGCCGGCAGGTTTATCTGGAGGAACTGAGGTCTTGCAGCAAGTTCCAAGAATAACGCGGGGATCTCCAGTTTGGTCCGTAACGAACTCGGTGGCGCCAAAAGAACCTCTCTCCGGAGCAGCGGGCAGATCGCGCGCACACTTTACAACTTGCTACAGGGCCTTGCATTCCGATCTTGCCGGGTGTTTACTTTAATGAAGAAGATCTGGTCGGATTCGGTAAGTGGATATTAATACTACTCTCGGTGTAACTCGTCATAGCTCCACGAGCATTGAACAACAAAAAGGGAAAAAATCATTACTTGTTTAAACAATAAAAAAAATAACCTACGGTCGCGTAGCGCTCTTAGTGCAACAGAAGAACAATCACCACTACGTTGCCATAGATAATGTTGAGATTGAGCCTGTCACTATTGAGGTACAAACCCGCATATAGGCGGTAGATATGAGAACGAAGACTTGCTGCAGAACTAGGCTGTCGACCCAGGATAGTCATTGGAGACCTAAATTGCAAGTCGGCAGACTGGAATAGCCGATTACACAAAAAGGGCAACCCAAAAGACCTACAGCCAGTCCTGTTCTGTTTGTCTCTAATCATTTAGATTTTCAATGAAATCGGCCAACATTTTATTTATTTGCTCCATTTCTGCCGTTTGCTGCCTTGTATTGACCATAAATGTTATAAAACATTCAGAAAATCCACCTATTAAAACGGTCTCGTTGACGTACTTGTTTGTATCCTCTTCTCTCCTCGAAGAACAGTTCACAAGTCCCGTCCATTCACAATCCGACTTCTGACATCAAGTGTTACATTTTTCCCGCGGGTTCTGACAAAAGCACAACTTTTAACTAACTATTTTAAAATAATACTCTCTTTGTTCTTTATCACTGTATACAATTAAACACTTTAAACTATTCTTAGAACTTTACAACTAATGGATCTTTAAAATTCAGCATTCAATGATTAACTAAAAACTACACGCGTTCCGCGCGCTATTTATATCCAGTAGAATATGTCTCGGGACTAATCCGGAAGCGTCCGCCGGCTTCTGTATTATTCTCACCCGGCCGCACATATCGGAAACCTTCTCGGTCGGCGATGACATATACGGAAAGCTTAGTTGTATAGGGTAGCACAAACATTCAAATGGTCGCTTGCCGTGACAGTAAACATGCTACACAGGCCTGTAACGGAGTTGAGAGATCGCCCGTCACGGTGTTAACAAGAGTTGCGATGCCTTGAGAGTTTATAAAAAGTGATAATGCAGTTTTCAGAACTTGAGTTGGGCTAATGCAACTACTGCTATTGATGAAGAGTCTGAGCTAGGTGGTCGGCCTAGAGAATTCATATAAAAATCTAGAGCCCTTTACAAAGATGCAACCGGGGTTGACTTTGAAAATGCCGGAGCAGAATGCAACGCTTATTAAGTTTGGTATCTGAGAAAACTCATAATTGTGTTGAAAATAATAGTTGATATAAGTTTGGGTTAGATTAAATTAGATTACGCAAGTTTAGTTTACCAAAATATGCCACATAAATGCATATAACTTCAAGTTTCGTTATTTTATTCCAATTTATAACGTTAAGAAGTGTCGTTGTAAAAACAAAATAACATTTGCATTCGAGTTGTCTCTCAATCCCCTATCTAACGATATGCAAAACCACTAGTCTGTCGTGATTAACTAAAAGTCACCCGACTTAACTAACTGAAAGTAACCGAAAGTTGATTGAACGACTCACCAAAACTAACCAGAAAGGGCTAAAACATATCGAAACAGATTAAAAATATATTAAAATCAGTTGAAAGTTGAAACATACCTACCCCCAGTCTATGTACTACCTTCTGAAAATCGGTAGTCAGACTCGTGATCGTCAGCTTATACTAACCTATTTCGGACCCATCCTGTTACGTTGTGTTCTTTCGTAGTACCTAGCTCCGTTAGAGTTTGGGATCGTAAGATTCTTTCACATTTCTTTTTTTTTCTTAAACTTAATTTTTCCTTTTGTAAAAAGTAAACAACAGAAACTCTATAATACATATATTAATTTCAATTTCGTTAATTTATCCCTATTTACATTTATTTAGGCTTAGCATAGCAAACCTATTGCAGGATATGCTGCAGCATTCTAAGAAGCAGCCTAGCTTTTGGATATATACCAAAAGCCTCGAGACACATTAGGGTAACGTTTATACCGAAACCTGGGAAAACAGGATAGAATACGGCAAAGTCCCTAACACCCATAAGTCTTATGTCCTCTGAACTTAAGATACTTGAAAAACTTGTGGATAGGCATATAAGGGACGGTGTATTGGTAAACAGCCCACTGCACTCCGACCAGTATGCCTACCAGACAGGTAAGTCAACAGAAACAGCACTCCACCAGCTGGTCAAGAGGGTGGAGGATACACTGAAAAACAGGGAGGTGATGCTGACCGTCTTCCTGGATGTGAAGTGGGCGTTTGACAACACCTCCTTCAACTCAATAACCAGATCCCTCTGGCAAAGAGGAGTTGAGGGCACTTGCTGTCGGTGGATTAACTCCATGCTGAGGGGAAGGTTGGTAGAAGCAACCGATGGCTGGGAGCGCGCTGGTGGCTCGGGTGCATCGAGGGTGTCCGCAGGGCGGAGTACTATCTCCGCTCCTGTGGAACGTGGTAGCGGACGGCCTACTCATGGCGCTCACTGACACTGTGTACTCGGATATGCTGATGACATTGTCATCATCACCCGAGGCAAATTTAACGCAACGGTTAGAGAGCAGATGCCAAATGCTCTGAACCGGACTACAAGATGGGTAGATCAAGAGGGTTTAAATATCAGTCCCAACAAATCTAACATCGTAGCTTTTACTCGAAGGCACAAGGTGGGGGACCTAGGACCACTTAGCCTGAGAGGACAAAACATGCAGATCTCGAACGAGGTAACATTGGACTCGAGACTTACCTGGAACCGACATCTAGAAAATATTACCAAAAAAGCGGTGGCATCACTCATGATTACCAGACGCTTACACGGGAAACAATGGGGATTAAGACCAGACATGATGTATGTGACATACAAAATGGTGGTAAAACCTATCCTAACATACGCCTCTCTGATGTGGTGGCCCAAGACACAACAGAGAGGTGCGATTTCACAACTGGGCAAGGTACAAAGACTTGCCTGTCAAGGAATGATGGGAGCAATGCAACCTACCCCAACTGCGGCCATGGAGACCCTCCTGGACCTCCCGCCTCTACACTTTGTGATAAGGGGGGAGGCCAGGTTGTGGGCACATAGACTGCAGCAAACAATCACCGTTACTAGGAGGACGGGACACATGGCAATCGCTGATCTTGTGGGGAGAGATGTTTTAAACATGAAAACGGACCACATGCAAAAGCGATACTGTCTCAATAGATCATTCGAGGTAAACGTTCCAAGTAGAACCGAATGGGAAAATGGACTAACAGCTATAGGACCGGAAAACTGCTACGTATGATCACGAACCATAACCGGTCATGCACCCCTAAAGGTACACCTGAACCGGATGGGTCTGTATAACGGAGACCTTAACTGCAGACTATGCAATAAGGAACCGAAATCAGCCAGACACATCCTGATGAACTGCGAGGCACTGGACCGCAGACAACTCAGCATCTTTGGACAACCAAATATAGACCCAGAAATACTAATCAAACACCCAGTAAAAGATCTGTACGGCCTCGTACAGGACACAAAAATACTGGAGTGGCTATCTTAAAATGACATAGGCTCAGCACAATAAGCCTGTACAGGCTGCAGTGCTATATGGCGACGTACGTCGGACAGGCCGGGGAAAAAAAATCTATTGCATACTAAAGTGAAACCAACCAAACTTTTAAAATACCAAAATTCCTTAAAACCCTGCTCTACTTGTGATCAAAAGCACGTCAATAGTAATACTCGTTAACATTAATTACCTTATACCTTTTATTATTGACTACTAAATTTGATAATGAAATGTTAGTCTAGGGTACTTAAATGTGGTACCTGTCACTTACCACAAATAATACGTCAGTTATTAAATGGGTATCAAGTTATGATGCCTCGAAATTATAACACTCTAAACTATTCTTATAACTTTACAACTAATAGATCATACAATTCAGCATTCAATGATTAACTAAAAACTACACGCGTTCTGCGCGCTATTTATATCCAGTAGAATGTCTCGGGACTAAACCGGAAGCGTCCGTCAGCTTCTGTATTATTCTCACCCGGCCGCACTATATTGGGAACTTTCTCGGTCGGCGAAGACATATACGGAAAGCTTAATTGTATAGGGTAGCACAAAAACATTCCAATGGTCGCTTGCCGTGACAGGATACGTGCTACACAGACCTGTAACCAAGTTGAGAGATCGCCCGTCATGGTGTTAACAAGTGTTGCGATGCCTTGAGAGTTTATAAAAAGTGATAATGCAGTTTTCAGAACTTCAGTTGAGCTATTGTAACTGCTATTGATGAAGAGTCTGAGCTAGGTGGCCGGCCCAGAGTATTGATATAAAAATTTAGAACCCTTTACAAAGATGCAACCGGGGGAGATTGACATTGAAATTTCCGAAAAAGGATGCAACGCTTACTAAATTTGATATCTAAAGAAACTCACAATAATTGTGTTGAAAGTAATAGTTGATATAAGTTTGGGTTAGATTCGAGTAGATTACGCAAATTTAGTTTACCAAAATATGCCACATAAATGCATATAACTTCAAGTTTCGTCCTTTTTTTACAATTCATAACGTTAAGTGTGGTTGTACAAACAAAATACCATTTGTATTCAATTTGTCTCCAAATCAATTTAAATGTGTTTGGTTAATTTTGGGGAGTTGTCAAAATTCGGTTAATTTGGGTTAGTTTCAACTTACTTTCATCTTTTTAATCTGTTCCGATACGTTTTAGCCTTTTTTGGTGCTTTTGGTTAGTTATGGTCAGGCATTCGACTAACTTTCCGTAAAGTTCAGTTAGTCTTAATATGTTCCGGTACGGTATCAGCAATTGTAATGTAATTGGTTAGTTTTGGTTAGTCGCCAAAATTCTGTTAATTTGAGTTAATTTTAACTTACCTTAACATTTTTAACTTGTTCCGATACGTTTTAGCCCGTTTTGCTGCATTTAGTTACTTTTAGTTAGTCATTCATTCAATATTCGGATACTTTCAGTTAGTTCCAATTTATTTTATTCATTTGTCCAGTTCCGATACGTTATGATCAAATTTAATGTATTTGGTTAGTTTTTGTTAGTCGCCAAAATTTGGCTCGTTTTAACTTACTTTAATTTTTGTAACCTGTTCTGATACGTTTTAGCCCGTTTTGGTTAGTCGTTCAATCAACCCTCAGTTAGATCCTATTTATTTTAGTTATTTAAACTGGTTCCGATTCGTTATAATAAAATTTAATGTTTTTGGTTAGTTTCGGTTAGTCACCAAAATTACCTTCAAACCCAGTCAAAACCCTCTTCATCATCATAAAGTTTTTATTCCCTCGATAACATAAACAAAAATTGGTGTGTGCTTAAGACCGCACGACAGAAGTGAAAACTTCAATAAGCGGGGTCATCGTTTGTCAGAATTTCGATCCGAGCCTTCGTGCCAGAGATACGGGCGAAAAACGGTTTTCCCCCAAAATTCCCCCTTAAATTAGAGCCCCGGTCCCCCCCGTATATCCTAAGGTGGCCCCCATAGGGCGCAACTACCATAAAAATTTCGACCCCGTACCTCTTCCCGTTCTCCCGAAATTAATTATTTAAGTTTTTTCCTTCTCCCCCCTCTCCTGGCCAAACGGGGGGAGGTACGGGTTCCCGTTTTTGTCCAAGATCTTTTTACCCCCGCTACATCCCCTGAAAATTTCAGCCCTCTACTTATACGGGAACATGCCAATAGTTACGTTACATATCCAAGAATGACGCGTGATGCGTGACGGCTCCGACTCATTCATGCGTCCAGGATCTTCTTTTTACCCCGGCTATATCCCCTGAAAATTTCAGCCCTATACCTATACGATAAGCCAGTAGAAGGAGCGTTACGTTACATATACGAGCATGACGCGTGATGCGTGACAGTTCGGCCTCATTCAACCCCCGCAAAAAAATAACGCAAAACGCGCCTAAAGAATTTTTCACTAGAAAAACGGTTTTCCCCCCAAAATTCCCCCTTAAATTAGAGCCCCGGTCCCCCCGTATGGCCGAAGATGGCCCCCCCATAGGGCGCATCTACCATACAAATTTCGACCTTATACCTCTTCTCGTTATCCCGAAATTAATTATTTAATTTTTTTCCTTCTCCCCCTCTCCTGGCCAAACGGGGGAGGTACAGAGTCCTGTTTTCGTCCAGGATCTTCTTTTTTACCCCGGCTACATCCCCTGAAAATTTCAGCCCTCTACCTGTACGGGAACATGCCAGTAGAAGGAGCGTTACGTTACATATCCGAGCACGACGCGTGATGCGTGACGGGTCGGTCTCATTCAACCCCCGCAAAAAAATAACGCAAAACGCGCCTAAAGAAGTTTTCACTTCAAAAAGATAAGGCGTCCGCATAAACAAACTAACACGATATCTCACGCTTGTGACGTCATGTGGCAAATGCAGCATGCAATTTTTCACGATTTGAGGCCCCATACTAGGATAACAGAAACATTTTCATTTTGTGGCACTTAATTCTGTACACGCAACAGAATAGTGTGATGGCGCCACTATACGGTTAATAATGATGTCCCCACAACTTATCTAAATTGATACTTGTGTACTAATGTGAATTTGCTATGCTTGTGGGGACTCCGAAAAATCGTGTAAAACTTTTTAATCAAATTTATTGCAAAATGGCCAACAACGTCACCTTACGTCATGAAAGAGAGAGATAGAAAAATAAGATAAAATTAGATTTTAATGCAATGGTTCAAGAGAAATTTACAAATTTAGTTGTGGGGACGTGTGTAGGTCCCCACAATATTACAGGTCCCCACAGCCCTGGATTTTTTCACACGGTTTTCCCCACAACTTACGAAAGGTATGTACACACACACACACACATACAGACAAAAAATCAAAATTTTTTTTTTCGATTACAAATCGATTGGTATAAGTTTCAGAGCGATCCGACGTACCGTTACGAAGTTTTTGTCCCGATTGGTCTCGCCCTATAGAAAGCCCTATATTATAGATAAGGGCTTTCTAACAAGCTACTAACACGTTAAAACACTGATTGCCTTCTTTCCTTTATATTTGCCGAGATATTTGTCTATGCAACGACGCCGACGCCGACGTTCTGAAGTCAGGTTGAAAAACAAGTCAAACATTGTTTAGGTTTCATTTAAAAATAGTATATTCTGTTCGAAAATAATAATCTTTCGACAAAAATTAATTAGGTACCCTTGTTTCCATAAAATGGCAATTCTGGCAACAGCCCCGTCTCCAGGCTTTAGGCCGCCCGAGGTGAGCAGGATTTGGCCGCCCTTACAACAGACTTATTAGGGAACTTTTGTCCGTTCTAGAACAGTGGCGGCTCATGACCTATTAAAGAGGCAGTGTTGTCCGGGGGAGGCAAAATCGAAACATTTATGTATAATCGTGGCAGGGCGTCAAAATGCGCATTTTTACAATTTTCAAGGTGAAACGGCCTATAATGATGAATTAAAAATTCGCCCAGCTAAAATATTTCATTAAAAAAATAGGTTTCGTTACATACATTTTCCCTTTTTTTGATACGATTAACAAAATCCATGTCAAAAACGTCTTTAAATATTTCATTATCCAAGTAGGGAGGGCGGTGCCCTAGAGCCGCTTCCACGGTTTTAGCTGAATACCAAATAACGATTCTATTTATTTGTATAAAAAGGTACCGAATGAAACTAGAAAAATTTTAATAACATTTTTAAATTTACATATTAACTAGCGAGTTAACTATGAAATAATACATTATACTTTTTCGTGTTCTCGCTTATTTAAACTTAAGCTAAACTTATTAGGTTCATTAGAAAATTATTTTGTGCCGTGTTAAAAGACAGCCGCGGGAGGCATTAAATTTGCAAATAATATGCCTAATTTTGTTTTCCGTACGGGTTTTTAGATTAAACATTTCAGTAAAAAAATTAAATATGTGTAGGTATTCATTGCGAGATTGTTTATCGTATTACATAGAAACAGTGGCGGATTTACCCTAAGGCCCGGTAGGCACGGGCCTAGGGCGGCCAGATTTTAAGTTGGCAATAAAGTAATTTCATTATGTAGTCTATATGGTGGATGCTAAGAAAGGGGCGGCTGATAGCTTGAGGCCTAGGGCGGCCGAGACTGCAAATCCGCCACTGCATAGAAACACATTAAAACTTTATAGAAACTTTAATGAAGAACAATGCAGGTTTTAAGCAAGAAAATAGTTCTACTTAATTTAAGTAGAGCCCGTTTATGCTTTATTCTTTGTTTACATGGCACATTTTCAAAATGACTAGTTTAATTCTTAAGAACGACATTTAAATTGATATTGAACTATCAAAATTATTCTTGTGCAAATTTAAAATTTTAAGAATACGAATACTTTTGGTAATACATACTTAATTTAGCTTTTTTCCATGCGTTCCCCACGGTAGGGCCATTAAAATTTTCGCTAACAAGTTTATAACAGCATGACAACTCAAAGTGGCCCTTATTAGGTTTATCAAGACAATCTATCACGTCTATTAAATTATTGCATGAAATTCGAGTGTATATGAATGGAAGATATCAAAAATTATCACTCTGACATGAATGAATTATTTCGTTTGGAATATAAAAAAATTGCTTAGATTACTTAAATCAGTATTTTGAAGACCAGAACTTCCGTTTTTCAAAGGTCCGTTCATTATGACCCATTACATTTTGGGCGTACTATTATATTTCAACCTTGACTTTGTAATAATAACTGCTTGGCTTTCGGAGGATTGTTATTACGTGTTTCAATATTCTTCCGGAGCACAGAACAATAACTTAAATATGTCTTATTTAATACCATTGGGCCGTTCAAATTGCCTTATGCCTCTCTAATGTTACATTTTTGTTTCTATTTACATTCGACAAATAATAAGATTGGTCTTCATCAGTTAGGAGATTGACAGAAGCAACATTTCATTGTCTTTAGCTTAGGAATTTTTTATAATAAGACTAATCAGCATTTTCCAATAACATTAAACAACCATAACCTACCTAACCATTAAACCAACTGATAATAATATATTATGCAAAGAGCAATGAGCATGTAATGACAGCTATTAAGACACAACATCAGAACTACGACTAGTCGTAGGCGATTGACGCAATGAGTGCGAGTGTCTTAATAGCCATTAAATGGGAGTTATGCTACTAGGACCAGTCATAATAATGAAAAATAAGTAATTTCGCTTTCATGGTAAACAGTAACAATGAATTGGCAAAATTGATAAATTTTAAACATCCTGGTCATGACAATCTTTGATATTGATTGAACATTGCTCTGGTGTTGCATTTCGATTGGTTATAATCTCCAATGGTAATGAAATTTGTTACTTAATTGATGTTATTAAAGTACATGTAGTAAATATCTAATAAATCAATTAAAGTATAGAGGCAAAATTTTTTAACGAAGATCTATTTAAAAAAATATATTGCAGTTACTTTCGTACTTACCTTTCATCCTTATAGATTGTCGGCAACGTTGTGCTGCTCATTTCCAAAATGTTCTTTTCATTCTGTGGCTCAGCTGATATACCAGCTCTTTGCTTTCTAGGTCTCAGCTGACTAGCCAGCACTTTAGGGCTGGCGGGATGGCTATGTGTAATAGCCATAACAGACTGAAACTTATCTAGCTGAGAACGTAACTCAAATATTTCTCGGTTTCTTTGAGCCAATTCGGCTTGTAGCTTGTTTATTTCACCATCTTTTTCTTCCAACAGCCTAGAAAAGAAAAAGAATAGTTTAAGAAGTTTTTATATACGAGAAGCACTACATACATTAAAAAAAAGTTACTTTTCATATGAAGTCACATTTATTATAATGATATAATCTATTTTAAGTAAGGGACGGTTTAAAAAAATGGTTTCTTTATATGACAGCTTCAAGGTTTTGGATGAGTCGTCAAAACGAGCTAAAAATGAAACAACCTGGGATCGAAATGAAGAGTAAGAAACAACTTTGCTGCTTTAAATGGACTATCTAGCATATTTTGCAATTATTGATTGTTTTTAACAATGAAAATGTATTTGTTTTCCTAGTATAGGGCCTCAAATCGTGAAAAAGTGCATGCTACATTTGCCACACATGACGTCATACGCATGAGAGATCGTGTTAATTTGTTTACTTATGCTTAAATTTGATCATAGGGTATCGGAATCGGTTCAAATAACTAAAATAAATTGGAACTAACTGACACTAACCGAAAGTTGATGACTAACCCAAACAAGCCGAAAGAAACCCAGAGCACCAAAACGGGCTAAAACGTATCGGAACAGATTGAAAATATTAAAGTAAGTTAAAACTAACCCAAATTAACCGAATTTTGGCGACTTACCAAAACTAACCGAAAACATTAAAATTGCTTATAACGTATCTGAACCTATCCAAAAGTTGATTGAATGACTAACCAAAAGTAACCAAAAGCTCCAAAACAGGCTAAAACTTATCGCAACAGATTTAAAATATTAAAGTAAGTTAAAACTAGCCCAAATTAACCGAATTTTGGCAATTAACCAAACCGAACGAAAAACATTAAAGTTGGTTATAATATCGGAAGCCGTTCAAATGACTAAAATAAATTAAAGCTAACTGAAATTATCCGAAGATTGATTAAACGACTAACCAAAACTAGCCAAAAGTAACTAAAGGCACCAAAATGATGGGATAAAACGTATCGGAAAAGATTAAAAATATTAAAGAAAGTTAAAACTAACCCAAATTAACCGAATTTTGGCGACTACCCAAAACTAATCGAAAACATTAAAATTGGTTATAACGTATCAGAATATGTTCAAACAAATAAATTGGAGCTAACTTAAAGTAACCGAAAGTTGCTTGAATGACTAACCAAAAGTAACTAAAAGCACCGACACGGGCTAAAACGTATCGGAGCAGATTAAAAATATTAAAGCAAGTTAAAACTAACTCAAATTAACCGAATTTGGGCGACAAACAAAAACATTAAAATTGGTTATAACTTATCGGAACCGGTTCAAATGACTAATATAAATTAAAGCTAACTGAACTTAACAGAATGTTGATTAAACGACTAACCAAAACTAGCTAAAAGTAACCAAAACCACCAAAACGGGCTAAAACGTATCGGAACAGATGAAGAATATTAAAGTTCAAATTAACCGAATTTTGGCGACTAACTAAAATTAACCAAAAACATTTAAATTGGTTATAACGTATCGAAACTGGTTCAAATGACTGAAATAAATTGAAACTAACTAAGAGTAAACGAAATCTGATTGAATGACTAACCAAAACTAATCAAAAGTTACTAGAAACACTAAAACGTATCGGAACAGATTATAAATATTAAAGCAAGTCAAAACTAACCCAAATTAACCAAGTTTCGGCGACTAACCAAAACTAACCAAAAACATTAAAATTGGTTATAACGTATCGGAACCGGATCAAATGACTAAAATAAATGAAAACTAACTGGAATTAACCGAAAGTTCATTGAACGACTAACCAAAACTAACCAAAAGCACCAAACATATTTGAATTGATTATAACGTATCGGAACCGGTTCAAGTGACTAAAATAAATTGGAACTAACTGAAAGTAACTGAAAGTTGACTGAATCACTATTCAAAAGTAACTAAAAGCACCATAACGGGATAAAACGAATCGACACAAGTTAAAAATATTACAGCAACGTTATGGCTAATTGTAAATTAATAGATTCTCCTATCTAAAAGTGAAAGGTAATTTTTTAGGACTTCATATCCGCACCTTTTTTTGTAATTGTGTTGTGATAACGTCTAATATCAACGTTAAAAATTAATTTTTTTAATCAAATATATTATAAACACTGGTGTTTGTATTTTTACTTTTTTACACTTTGCTATTTGAATTACAAAACAAATCACATTTTTGCGTTTTTATTCATCTTTTTCAATGTCTCCCCGGTTGCATATTTGCGAAGGACTGTGGATTTTTTGCTGATATGCGATATACCGGGTTTGAAGCCTTTATTTTCAATAGAAACCGAGAAAAATGGTGAACTCTATGTTAGATTAATGTGTTAGAGAAAGATCATCGTTCAACTAATTTTCTCTTCAACACACTAGCCTTGACAAAGTGAAAATAAACCAATTTGAGATATCAGAAGTGCCGTGAAAAACGTTTTGTGTACATTTATTAATTTATTATAAAATGAAATATTATATGTTCCTTAATCTCGTACTGATTAGCCTTCCGTCGACTGCAATAGAGACGACATTACAGAAAATTTCCACGCACTTGCCTATCACAAACCTGATAGAAACAACCGAGGCAAGAACAAAGAGGCCCAAAGTTGTATGATTCTAGATCAAGGCTCTGAAGATATACTCGATACAACCACATACCAGATTGGCTCAACTTTAAGAGAAAAGAAAAATATAAGGTTCCTGGTGAATACGAACTGAAAAAATCCCCCCAGAAGGTATTAAATAAATATCTCCTCAACGGAAAACTTTCTCGAGCCTGGAAAAATACACAATTTGTCATTAGGTATGTGTGTATGAAATGAGGGACTCGAGGAATCTAGAAAACTATCTACCAATCTCTTTACTTTGTCACATGTGTCAACTGGGCCTGGTTGCAGAGCCCGACCTGTATCACTCACCAGATCAGACAGGTTTTAGAAGCCGAATTGACCTAGATGTTATGCTTCTAAAACACGTATACTAGCAGCCTCAACTTTTTCGGTGAGATTACGGCAAGACGCAACCAAGTTTAACCGCAATAAAGGTATATGCCCAGAAGACACCGTCTCACCAAAATTGTTCTTAAAAGTTCTCAAATATGCGTGTTTTAGGATCAGCATAAGGCATTACCAAAGCTTTTGAAAGTTCCTGTCTACTGAAGTTGACACAACAACAGCCTTGAGAAGCCACAAAATGATAATCGAACCAAGAGCTACATGGGTTTAAGAGGGATGCGAGAAAATCTTTTAATAACGCAAAAAGAACCAGAACCGAAGCAAACTGGAAACAATGCAATCTCAATCTGGGGAGTTCAAAAAATCAGCTAGGAAACAACGACGATGTGTTTGGAGAGCCTATTGTGTGGAGATTGAGAATCACTCGAAAATTGCAAGGATATATAAAGCTCTCGAAAAAAAACGAGACCACGATCTTGATCTATTAAAAAAGGAGAACGGTACTAAAACCGTAAATATGTATGAGAGTCTTGAACTGCTCATGTAGGTCCATTTCCTGGGCCGTTGGCTACAAATACTAGGTAGTTGAGAACAAGACTTATTACCTGCCGATTTGGGCTGGCAAATTGTCAACTAAATAATTAGCGAAGACAAAGTAAAATAGGCAGTACAAAGCTTCTTACTTTTTTTAAACTGAGAAGCACAAACGGTATACGTCCAGCTCTGCTACAATACCCGCTTAAAGTGTTTAGGGCAAGCCTAGCGCTGCGCTACATCCCAAATGTTTGAAGATAAGTGAAAGTAGTATTCATATCAAAATCAGGAGGGACGGGCTATAGCGTGCATAAGACCCTTCGACTTATCAGTCTAACGTCATGTGTTTTAAAGACAATGGGGGAGGCTGATGACGATTTCGGCTAGATCTCAACTGGCCTATGGAAAAATTTCCAAGCATAGTTCAGACTAACAAATTGTTCGCAGGGGACAAGGCAATAAAAATCTACACGGATAGTAGACAAGTAATATACTGGTCCTGAGAATTTAACAACTTATATCTGGGTCTGCTGGTCTATCACAATACACTGATGGATAACGCCAGTAAAAACATAATTTATGTCTGTTTAGTTAAAGGACATGCATAATGTAAAGATAACAGTTCAGCGGTTAAACTGACGAGAAAGGCAGCCAGGTCAAACATTATATTGCCTGGCCCTCCAAACCACAAAAGTCTAGCGACCCGACCAAATTTTCGTTACCAAAGGCCACCTATACTACATAGGTGGCCTTGCGTGGAATGTATTCACAAAGAAGGGGGATTCTTTGTGAATGTATTCGCGGAAACACATGCAAGCTGGTGTATATCCACTATAATACGGCTTATGTTAAATATATCCTGGTTTTTAGTTAAATAAAGCTAAATATTTCGTAAAAAGTGCATCCAAAGTACTTGCACGTATTACAATAAGTAATATCACTTTTCGCATGGCCCTCCGCTGGCTGCGCTCGCTACGGGGGCTCAAAAAAAGGAAACTAACCAGATGCTAACCCAAACTAACCCAAGACATACCCAAAATCAAGAAAAAGACTGTTTAAAAACTTAACCTTAAAAAAATAAAAAAAGCAACGGGATTCGGCCCCGAGCCACTGCCGCCGATAGCTGCCGTTGCCGAGTTGAGACCTAACCATCTAGACCTCTCGACCACCACGGCTCATGCTGTAAATCGATTGCATCGCGAAGACATAGCGCGAATGCAATCGCTCTAGTCAACGCCACGTACGTCTAGATGACGTTAGAGTCAGTAACGAAAATTACATCGGGTCTACAGACGCTTTTATTCAAACCTGCCTCTCACAGTGATGGCTCATTTAATTAAAACAACCAGCTATGAAGACTTTAGTGAATGTTGGAATGAAACAACCAGTTGTCGATTGGCTACTGTCTATATCTAGGAAGAACCTACGTCTTATCCTGATCGAACAGTGCCGGGTGAGGAGACATTTCCGCATAATGAGAGAACATAGACTTAAGAGAAGTCATTGTGCCAGAACGATCACCAGCTACGTTTTTTTCTGAAAATCCGGCTCAAGCTGTGGCCGTTGCCACCCCCCTTTTTATCTTTTCCCAATTTCCAGATCATCTTAGTCTCGGCAATGATTATCTAAACAGATAATATGATTAATTCTAACCATGATCTCCAGATTAAAATACCTTCACGGTAAATTTGTCTGAAAATACTTTTCTTTAAGCTACATTTTATGATTAATTTTGTGTTCAGTCGAGGAATCTCGATTAATACACAACTCGTGCAAGTAATCTTATACAAATACCTACGGCTCGAAGTGAAAATTAGTTGAAATATAACCAAACTTGTAAAATTCATAGGAGAATCCCGACAATGCGACGAATAATAAAAATAACATGCATGGGAATGGTCTCTTGATACAGGAAAAACGTCCGACAACACACGGACGAGGCGAGTTTTGGAATGAAAACTAGAATTAAAGTTGACCTCAGAGGCGGATTTATCGGTATGCTTAGTTAGTACGCTGAAGGACAGGGCCCCGAGCTGCTGCCCCTCAATTTTTGATGTGTAAACATCTTACGCGGCGGTATGAGGGTAAAGCTGCATTTACATTCAATTTGAAGTCAAATTCAAGCTGAAATTTGCCTGCTTGTCATATGGTGACAGCACGTAGCATTTACATTGGAGAAAATTCGAAGTTGACTTTGAAGTGCACTTTGAATTTTGTTAAGCTGCTTGCCAAACGCAAGCAGAAAATAAATTTATAGGTTAGATTATTTTTGTTTAATATATATTCTTAATGTTGCTTTGTTTAGGTCAGGACTAATTTATCTATAGATTAGGTAAATTTCAATTTTGTGTTAGAATAAATTAACATTTGTATCAAACAATTTGCACACATGCAAAATGGACTTTCAAGGACCCCACTTTGATAAAAATGATTTTTTTGAAGGCACTGTAATTGAAAAAAATGATTTCAACGAGGAATTGTTCTTAAAAATGATTTGTAATTATCTGGCAATATACAACACACAAAATAAAACATTCCATACGTATAATTGCGTAACCTAAAAATTCGTTCAATGTAAATGACATATTTGCGAATTGCACTTTGACTTGGACTTCAAATTGAATGTAAATGCAGCTTAAATCTCGGCAAATGGGACGGAAATGTGCAAGCGGATGCGGACGGAAATGTGCAAGCGGCTGTGACATCATAACCATGCACAGTGATTTTACGAGGGCTGCTAAAATATTTGTGCATGTCGATATATGATATGTTCACACATCAGTGTCTCGAGTACTAGTAGACTCGCTCATTTTTTTTATCAATATCAGTAAGATACCTAAAAAACTCATCTCAAAGCACTATTTTACCTCTTTAATGCGCACTTTTTTCTACCACTCAACCCTAAAAAAATATTAATGAATGTGTGATGAACATTTGGCAAATTTGCATCTTTGCTTTTTTTGGGTGTACATAGGTCAATATTATTGGCCCTCTTGCCTTACATCATTTGGGAAAATATAGGCTGTTGTCCACCGCAATATATACATGCATGAAGACTGATAATAAATTAGAATATGCTATGGTTACTTTGAACCAGTTTTTACAAGGTATCAGAATAAGATCTGAATCAGAAACTGGTCAATTAGAAGCCAATGCTAAGCAACTAAGCGGAGGCGTCGAATAAGAATTTGCCCAATCCAGTAAACGCATTAAAAAATACTCGCAAATAAAGAACCTGACATGCCACCCCTTATTGTAGGATAAATTTAGGGTAGATATACTCAATAAACTATTGGATTCCTTGATAAGTGACTTAGATGGCCGAAGTACTGTCTATCGAGAAATATCAGTTAAATTTAAATGTATTTTTGATCTAGGAGATATTTCGATTTCGAAAGATGATATTGATAGGGAGAGGTTAAAAAATATAGACTATTATAACGAAGATTTTGACGGAGAAATCATTAGCGAAGCGCCGCAGCTCAAGCAATATCTTAAAATTTCCAATCCTAAAAAAAACATTTGTTGTTCAGCAATGTTCAACATTATCTACAGTAAAGGTATGATAGAAATATTTTCCAATTTATATACAGCATTAAAGATTTTTTTGACACTACCTGTAATCAGTTGTGGAGCAGAACGTTAATTTTTGAAATTGACTATAATTATAAACAAATATAGAAAGAACTATACCAGAGAAAAAATTGCAATTTTTAAAAATATTTTCGATTGAAGATTGAAGGCGATATTATCAACAGTCTAAATTACCATGATGCAGTAAGGCTATTTGCAGATATTAAAATAAGAAAACAATTTGTTTATGTAATGTTTTATTTTCTTTTGTTTATTTTACATGTTTCATTTTAAATTCAGGATGATTAATTCATTTTGTTAACTTAAAAAATTCGATGTTTTTAACATATATTTTTGTCGCATAGACCACCTAAATAGGTACCTACTTACTTTTTTCTATTTTTATTTAATAAACTGTTATACCTATATAAAAATTATCAATAAATGTAAATATTTCTTTTGGATTGTATTATTTGTATTGAAAAACTTGCAGTGCTTAAGTACGTGTACCATCATAAGGAAAGCCCTAGTTCGACAGCAGATGCCAAAGAGCTGCAGGTAGGAAAAAGCAACTGGCAACAAAATCAGACCGCTGAAAGTCGCAATTATTTTGCTGTTAGCTAGAAACGATTACAAACGTGTGATTGACGAAACTAAGGACAAACACAATCACAGGACCAGGAGCAAACTTTTGCAATGCCCCAGTGGCTCCAGAAATTTCTGGTCGGTATAAAAACGTATCTTCCACCCTTGACAGATGAACGTGTCGTCACGGCGACTACAGCTAAGGAAAAAGCAAATATCCTCGCCAAAATGTTTTCATCGCACTCTGTCTTAAATGTCCCCAAGGCAAGGCTCTCCCCACCAACGCCAACACTACCATGGCAGTAGTTAAGTTTCATCACCGTGATATTCGTAAAATCCTCATAGAGCTAGATACGCAAAAGGCATCAGAACTGGACAGAATACCTGCCATCGTGTTAAAGAGCTACGCCAATGAACTAACACCCATTTTTTTCCAGGTTTTTTCTCTGTCTTACCGAAAAGGAATGTACCCTTTTTCTTAGAAAGTCGCTCGAGTGCAACCTGTTTCAACAAAGACAAGAAAATCACGCCCTTAAACGATCGCCCAAATGCCTTGCTTCCAATAATCTCCAGAGTCATGGAACGTGTTGTTAATCAGCAACTACTCAAGTACCTCGAGATCAAAAGAATAATTAGCGATAACCAATTCACAAAGAGAGAGAAGATATACTGGCCTATGTTATTCATGTATGGAGTAAGGGCAATTGAGAAATAGGGAGAATCTTGACCGATTGCGTTTGGCATATCGAAGGCATTCGACATAGTATGGGTAAGAGAGATTGCTCAACAAACTACCATTCTTCGGACTGCCAGCGTATATCTGTAGCTGGCTTGCCAGTTTCCTTAAGAACCAATCTCTGCATGGTGCAGTTAATGGACACATCTCAAACACATTCACCATTACTGCAGGCGTGTCTCAGGGCGCAAGACTTTTACCAACTCTGTGTCCCATATATATTAATAACCTTCTTATCGAAACCAATAATCTGTTTACCATTTTGCAGATGACAGTACCTTTGTTTCTCAGTTTAGATCAGAGAAACCTTTACCAGCGACTGGACTTATTACGCATAAATTTGGTCTAGTTCAATGCAGCAAAAACCCAAACTAACGCAAAATCATCCTCGCACCAGATTGCGGTGCATTATTTCGCAACAAAAAATTGAATATCACCGCAACAGATGCTATTACTTTACAAAGGACAAATAAGACTATGTTAAGAATATTGCCCCCTCACCTGGGGTGCCGCACCTAAGCACACCTTAAAGCTGCGTCTCGTCGGCGACCCAAGGTTGACCCGTGATCTGGATAGTCTGGAACACCGCAGAAATATAGCCGAGCTATTCCTGTTTTACAGATATTTTGACGGCAGATATTCCCAGGATTTGGCCCGCCTCATCCCGCTCCCAGCAACGCCTGTAGGACAGTCACGACAGACGGCAAGAGCGCACCCATCGTTCAACTGGAAACACCTAGAACATCACATTACAAGAACTCCTTTATCTGGCGCAGTGCATCACTGTGGAAATCCCACAGGTCATCTGTTTCCCCGTTATTATAACCTGTAGTTATTCAAGAAATCTGTCACATACACACACCGCTCGCCGAGTGCCCTAGGATCTTGAGTGTGTGTACCACCACCATAAAAATAAATAAATACATATTTAAAAATGGTTGACAAGGAAAGTCCTACCTACACAAAAAGTGGGGCCTCGAAATTATGAACACTGGTAGACCCCCTACAACCACAGCACAGGACTGTCTAGGTTGGAGACAATTAAGAGAGGCTTATGATCAGTTGTTTAGTAGTGAACGAGATAGACTGTGATGATGATGACTCTCTTGCCGCAATGTAATAAAGTATACGTATTATTTTATTCCATAACTATTCAAATGCAAATTTTCCTTATTTTTCTGTGGACGTGTGAAGACATAAATGCTCGCATAAATATATCATGCGAAACAAATAATAAAATATACATAACTATCTAAACGGATCATGCAGCTATAAACACACTTATTATCTTGGAGGTCAAGTACCCGAATCTCACAGACACCATTAATATACATTATTACGATGTAATATTGATAAACAAATAAGTACAAGAACATGTACTACTCAAAGTAATTATTGTCCTCGCTACTATCAGAGATAGAATATTACTGTGTAGGAAGCTGTAATAGAGTTGGTGGTGCCAATGAACGACATAACGGTGATTTATAAACCCAATTATACTATTGAAATTCTTGGACCAAGTGTCGTTTCAATCATTATATTAGGAGCGGTGCTAAACCTATTCACGTTGATAATATGGGATATGTAAAGAATATATAAAGAATTGTTATGAATGTAAATTAAAGCCTCTACGCGACATTCGTTAATATTATAGTTTTTCCAGTTTCTTACATGATTGACTTACTCTAATAAAATATGTTTTATAAAGAAGTAGTGAAAGTAGAAGATTAGAAATATATAATCAGAGCAGAATATGTAAGTTACTATTTACTGCTTGTTCTTTAGATCAACAGAGAGGTAGTGCAAACAGTGATTTTTTTGGATCAATCAATCTTTAAATATGGATAGAATTGGCTTATTGAAAAAAAAATATATAATGACGTTGATATGGAGCGAGGGGCAATCGCTGCTGGGATTTTTTGTACACGCCAAGTGTAGAACTTTCGTGAACTTTTTGAATTTTTTTGTGATATATTTTTTAATTATTGGCATTTGTGTAGCATTTTTGGTATTTTGTGGAATTTTTGGACATTTTTTGGCTTTTTCGTGTGATTGGCATTTTTCTGGACATTTCGAGCATTCTCGTGAAATTTTGTTGGCATAAACATAGTGGAATTCCTACCACTATTTTGCACCTTGATAGACGTGACCAAATCAACCAACAACGTTGAACAAACATAAGAGCATAGTTTAAAGAAATATATTTATATTCGGTGATAAGGGTGATTAAGAGTGGGCATTACATGACATTCTGGTAAACTGGTCTACGAATCGGTTTAAAAATTTGATCAAAATCATGAGGAAATTCTACCAGTATTTTGCACCTTGATAGACGTGACCAACTGAACTAAAAACGCTTAACAAACATAAGAGCATATAGTTTAAAGAAATAGATTTATATTCGGTGATACGTGTGATTCACGGTGGATGGTGCATGACACATTCTGGTGAACTGGTCTACGAATCGGTTTAAAAATTTGATCAAAAACATAATTTGATATACTCTACCAATGTAAAATGTAGTTTTAGTAAATTTATGAAATTAAATCTATGCTACAATAATCAAAGTCCCTAGATTTTTATGGTGGCATTGGTGGCTACAGTGAATGACAAGAATGCCGTAACCTCTGATCTTCCTTTTTGACTATTTTACTTTTATTTTTAATAAATCATGTAAAACGGGCTGCATATAGACTCTTCCGCAAAAAAAGCCACCCTGAATTTTTAGTAGAGTTTAATGCTTAATAACGTTTTTATTGTTAATCAATTTTTATGGGCCTTTTTAAAAACAAGTTATATTTGCAAAAGGAAAATATTTCTTGGCGCAAGAAAAAAGATATTGATCTAGGATAGTTGATGAATTTTATCTAAATTTCTCTTGGAAGTTTTTTTCAAACAAATACAGTTTATCTTACTTCAAAAGCTATAAGAATTACATTATTTAGGCAATTCAAGCAAGAGATATATCTCTTTAAGGCTGATTTTCATATTGATGGGGAATGGATGTTGCTTCTCACTCCAACACAAAGGGGAACATAACACATATATAGGACTGCGCACCGACTGTGCACCTACCGTGTCGTTGTCACTGTAAATCAAAAAATTGTATGTTCCATATAAAACGCACCGAAGCTCTTATTTAGATTTTCACATATACTGTGCTACGACCTTCAATCCTATTGTGAAAAAGTAGAATACACGCGACGGCCGCAGCATGGTAGGCGCACAGTCCTATATATAAAAATCAGCCTTCAAGCTCTTACTCCAAGACATTATCTCAACTGCATTAAAATTATAACGATCAAAAAACAACAATCTGCAAGTAAACGTGGAGGGGATGCACAGCGTCTAGGGGCGTTCATTCGCGTTTAAGACAAGCGGGTACGGACAGTGTAAACTTTGTAGTCTCGAGCCGTTGAGCCGCGAGCCAGCTGAGGAACATAACGAGAAATCTGGCGACAATTTTTTCGTTTGTTGTGCTAGCACATATTGTAACTAAACGAGACGCTAAATCCCTGGTTACGATTCAGCAGCCGGGGTATTATAATGGCTTTGCATGTCCCTCCGCTCGCTTCGCTGGCTACGGGGGCTGAATCAACAAGAACTAACCAAGTGCTAACCAAAACTAACCCAAGGCTAACAGAAACTAACCCAAACTAACCCAAAATTAAGGAAAAAGGTAAATTAATAAAAAAAACATATCTTTAACAAAAAGGTAAACAAAACATCTGTCGCGACCGGTGGGAATCGAACTCTCAGCGCAGGAATGACAGTCAAGCACCCTACCTATTGCACCACCGAGGCGTTAGAGGAGTTTTGCTAGAACGTAAAGACATGGAACACGTATGACGGCCATAGGCTGGCTCGATGACTCGCGGCTCGAGACTACAAAGTTTACACTGTCCGTACCCGCTTGTGCGTTTAAGTTGAAATCGCATCAGTGCCTACAGGCACCTATACAGGTTGAATTTGGCGGGCAGATTTTGTGAACTCATTTTAAATGATGGATATTAAAACACTCGTAAACAAATGGAAACTGGATCATTTATACACAATATTTGAAGGTAAGTATATCTGAATATGTTTTATGTTGTGTATGCTTGCCGGTATAGTTTTGAAAATATTATTTACAAATCTCTACTGTAGAAGATAGGGTATAAATAAAAACTAGCAATTTTCTCCGTACAGCTTAAGCTTTTGCCTAGATTTAAGGTAACAAATTTTGCAGTTATGGCGATAAAAAATTAAACATATCCTGTACACGCTCTTCATAATGGCGGAATCGGCATACTCATCCCGTAGCTAATACTATTCGGTCTTGTGCCAAGACAATTTCACTTGGTTCAATACCCTAAGATCTATACACAAAAGCATTGGGTCTTGAGCCAAGATAATTTTACTTGGCTCAATACCCCAGGGTCTAAACACAAAGTCGAACATTTGTAACAAAACTGTTAGTTTTTGTATCAATACCTTTATTCTTTAGCAAAAGAAAAACGGGGTTGATATAAAAGGGTTTACCCTTTAGGTATATCAAGGCCACTTTTTTAACACGAACATTACGGTTTGGGGGCATATTTTAATGACAACATAACAATGACGTAAATGAAAGCTTCTTATACAACAAATTGTTCAAGAAGCGAATATCCGCACAAAAGGGAAGGAGGGGGAGATTTAACGAGTCCTTTTTGCCCGGATTTAATTTTTTCATGAATCTAGGAATTTTAGTTGAATGGTAAAGTTTCGGTTAAAGTTATTTTCTTCTAATGTAATGAAGACAGCAATGGGAAGAAGGTGGTAAATTGGGAGATATCGAATAATTTTTTTAACACATAGAGCGAAAGGAATCCAAATTTAATATATAATGTTTCGGTTACAGTTTGGTCCGAGGTTTTTTCCTTCTAATGTAATGAAGATTTGAGGTAATAAAAAGCAATGGGATGAAGGTGGTAAACTGGGAGATATCGAATGATTTGTTTTACATATACAGCGAAAGGAATCCAAATTTAATATATGCGCGGCATTTAGCTGTATTGTGATAATGAAATTGTATATCTACCTGATTCAATTTGCAGGCAATATTTTTAAAATAGTTTTGCATATTAAGCAATAAAATATAACAATTTCTAAAATAAGAAGCAACAGCGTCTAAAAAAATAACAAAATAAATTATTTTTAGAACAAAAAATTGATGAAATTTCAATTCTTCAAGAATTGAATGAGACGCAAATAAATTCCTTGATTTTTAACATTGGGGACCGAATAACGCTGAAGAGAGCTTTTTACAAGGCTATTTCCATTAGAAACCTGACGACATCAGATCGAGTAAGAATTTTAAATTAAATGCTATAGATTTAATACATCATGTATATTAATAATGTTTATTAATGTTGCGATTAACAGTGTTCTAAATACTAAAAAATATATTATTTTCTAACATATTTATTACCGCCTTTTGATTGCTATTCCTTTCAGAATGTCCATAACCCTTTTTTCTGCCAAAATGGCATATATGTTTTTCTTTTCGAAGGAATAGCACTATTCTGTAATTGAATATGAGAAATAAATGGGTTATCCGCTTAGTACCCCATTGCCCCTAAATACAATTGCAGAATATTATAATGTTCCGTTCAGAAGAAAGATGAATGCATGTGCTCCTTTTTTGGCAGTCAACAGTCAGATGTGGAGATCAAAAGCTTTTGGCTTAAGAAAACTGCATGCGGTAGTCAAGATCAAATACTCTTGGATCAAGATAATGCTTTTCTTTATCCGAGCTCTAAAGTTATTGGATCAAGAGATTCACGTTTCATATCAAAATTACAAGTATTTGAGCTAAGAAAAACTTTCTTTGATTTAATACTTCTGACCCTTTATTTAAAATAATATAGGTGTGGCTCAAAAGAAAAATTTCTTATAATAAGACATTTTGGTTCTTGTGCCAATTACACCTATCGATCTTGATCTAAGCCTTTGTTGATCTTGAATACATAGAATAAATGTTTTTCTGGAGTAATTTTATCCAATTTATGGCAAGAGAATTATTGTTTTAAATCAAGAGAGGTCGCATTTGGACCTATTCAAAGGGCGAAGCCGTTTCAATTAATTTCATAGTCATTTCTCCCAAAGGATTCGTTTTTTCGGTGGATGCTGCCTCTCCACATTTTCTACCTGCTTGATTTAAAGAAATGACAGAAAAGAAGACTTAAGTTTGTTCCTTCGTAAACAAGGGTCTGGTGCAACAAATGACGAGAATACTGTCTGTAATTTTTTTTAAACCATTGCCAGGCTGCTTTAATAACAGGTAATATTTTAGATCATCTCTGTGTACTGTATATCCTTACAAATTTAATCATATCCTGATGATGCTAACATGGAAATCCTTCCGAAATCGCGAAGTCCACCGGAAATGGATTCGAAATACCGAAATCCTATCCGAAGTCCTTTCGAAATCTCGAAATCACATCCGAAATCATTTCGAAATCCCGAAATCCTATTCGAAATCCAAATGGATTTCTCGAAATCCATAGTGGTATCGCGTCGAAATTCTTGAACAACATTTTTTGCTTTTTTGTCTTCTGATAATATAAAAATGATTTCTTAATTTTTTGTTGGTATAAGTATTGGTATTAGTGTGTGGACAGTTTTTTCGGGTTTGTTTGCATTTTTGGGTGGTAGAACATGAATCTACTTTTTTTGTCGGTTTTTCCGGAAAAATAGATTTCAGTTACTAAAATTATCGCCGATCTTGTCGAAATCGGGCAACTTGGTAGATTTTGGCTTGCTCATCACGAATCTAAAGTCAGTTCGATCGGGTAACGTTTCGTTCTCGAGTTATTCATCCTTAAATTTGAAAACCGTTTTTTTTTCTAATTTTCCCTTCTCTTAATTAAAACCCAACACACTTTAAGCACTTTATCAATCATTTAAACGTATAAAGTGATTCATATGTGTTGGTTAGAAGACAACTTGTAAAGTTTTTAACGCTTAACTTAAATCAATACAAATGGCCTAAAGATGATGATGGGCAATTTCCCATTTGAGATAAATAGATTACAAAAACTTGAAATAAGGAAGTTTCCTGAAAAATTAAACTGATTATTTTTTATTGCAAACTATAGAGCGGTGAAAAAAATCGATACGTATTTTTTTATTTCCACTAAAGATGATTATTACGAGAGCTATGCCAGTTTTTAGTTTTGTATATATACATATACTAAGCATGGTGCGACGTAATAATTCATGTGTATTGTGGCGTCATAAGCACATTTCAAAGCGTTGTATCTGCCTCATTTTTCAACTTATGAAAAAAAGGAAAAAACACGTGGTCACTTATTTTTCATGGGCTATCAAAATAAGCAATAAAAAAATTTTCATGAAACTTCCTCATTGAAAAAAATTTAAAGATAAAAAAAATAAATTTTAAATATGTTTATAAACCTCGCTATAAATCATAACCCAAGAATAACTAAATTTTAAATATGTCTGTTATTTTATTTTTGGAGGCCAAAGGAAATAAAAACCGAATTAATGCGATTTTTTTGCAAAATAAATCAGAAGCTAGAAAGTGCATTTTATTGTGTACTATTTTGTCTCTTTGCTTTTACGCGAAGAGACTCACTCCCGAAATAGCTGTAAATTTTCTTTCGAAATCCCGTGAAATCCTTTCGAAATCATTTGGAAATCGCGAAATCCATCGGAAATCGATTCGAAATCTCGAAATCCTATCCGAAATCCTGAAATCATATCGGAAATCCTTTCCAAATCTACAAATCCCCTGAAAATTCTCGAAATCCCTGCGATTTACGAAATCGATGTACAAATTTTGGCAAGTGAGCCGCCCCTCGCAAAATGTATTGATTATGTTGTAGGTCTTGACGAGGATTTTCTAAAGCACTTATACAATGCCATCTGGCTATGAAGTTAACAAAAAAGCGTTTGCAGAGTACTGTAAAAACACTGCCACACTCTACATTGAGTTGTATTCACGGTACTTTATGCCAGCGAGTCTTCACAGAGTACTTATTCCCGAGCCAGAAATATATATAAAGGCTGTACCTCTTCCAGTAAGCATGTTTTCAGAGGAATCTATGAACAAAAACTTTAGATAATGTCGCGAATCATACTCCAGAAAATTTTCAAAGAAGGAGACAATGAAATATGTGATTTGTAGGTTACTGCTTTCGCCTGACTCTCCCATATCATCATTATCTCATAAACAACCTTTAAACAAAGAAGGTTTAAAATTGCTTCAACAGCCTCATTTATCAAATGAAATGTATGAAGATAAAAAAATGAGTGATTCCAAAAATTCTGGTCAATACCTGTGCAATAGGATATGATTTTTTGTTAGTTTAAGTATAATTATTACCTGGATAGTGTTGCGTTCTTTTTACGTAGATATATTTTGGTACATTAAAAATATTAATTTGTTAGTATACTTACTTATATTTGTTAATTTAAATAAAAGGAAAACACCCTGTTTATCAAATCTGATTAAAAGTAAATTGGATAGCGTCAGTTGATTAACGAACAAATTTAATAAAAATTATTTGCGTCTAACAACTAGAAACCTTTAAGCTGATTACTTACTTAATATACCTAATAATAATACTAAATTATATAAACACTCTATATGTAGGCAAGACCTGAAACCTGAAATATAATAAGTTAAAAAAAATTAATTAATTAACGTATCTAAAGCTAAAGCACCGTTAAAACCAAATATCAAATATCTTCATATACGCACCTATACCGCTTAATTTACCATAAATGACCATTATGCGACGGCGTGAAATTGTAAAAAGTCCAAAGATTCTAATGAATAGAGTGTGGTTATAGGGTAGTTAGCTAAAAAAGCTGTTACTGATCTGCGAAAATCGAAAAAATTTAAAACTCCCTCCTGTAAAATTGTAAAAAATGGATTACGTCAATTTGTGTAATTGAGGGCAAAATAGCAAAAAAGCTTACTTTTAGTGGGTGTTGGTCACTTGCGCGCCGCGGTCAGAAAAATATGAAGGTAGTCTTAATTCACAGAACAGTTGCGCGCCGGCTATACGTATTGGATATGGGATAGGTGCTTATAGTATCTTGCCATATGGCGACTAAAATATAAATGTAGTTGCGTTGGGTTAGTTTTGGTCAGTTTGTATTGGTTGCGCCCGCGGAGCGAGCGGAGGGCCAGACATGAAATGTTCAAATATTTGAGGACGGAACGTAACGGGGGTATCATATCAAATATTTATATTACAGTCGGTACAATTCCGTAATCCCTCGTTTGCGCGCAACTGTCCTATTACATATTGGGGCAATAAATCCCGAGATAAATCCCTAGCGAAAGATGGAAGTTACCGCGGCCCGCAAATTACTCATGTCTCATCTAGTGTAGATTTGAATTTCGGACACACTCATCATGGAAAAGTAAAAGTTGTGACCTTTGAAGTACAGCACCAGAATTTAATATTATTGACACGATCGGCTTGCACTTCACGAAATGTGACTATATAAATGTGAAGCTTCATCCCACTTTACGAGCCTTTGTATCAGCGTCTGTTAGACAACTGAAGTGATTTATAATATGATGGCTCACGATATAGATTATTATGACTAAATAACATTCATGCTTTTAGGGAAAGAATGGAAATAACAAATACGAATTCGTATTGCGGTTTAAATCTAAAATAAACCACTGCTAATTAATTCACAAACACAGTTTTCTGGTGATTATTTAGCCAGTTTTGGTATACATTTTGCGCGACGTGTAAAATTGAGATCCTTCCGGTCAATTTTATTTGTTGCGCTTTTTATTTATTTATTTTTTTGATAAAATGAGAAAACACGAAAGTAGGTGACAATATACTGAATAAGTATTAAATTAAATCTATAATGGAAGCAGAAATAACACTCACCTGAGGAAGTGTTCGGGATTGCCTCCCGAGGTACCATGGGCGTACCCATCCGCCATGTTGCCCACTCTATTAACAAGTGCACCGTGGACCTCCGAACCCGCGCTAAACACCACGGGGCCGTCGCCCCCGTTCGAAATCACCACCTGGTGGGCTGCTTCCTCGTCGTACGCTCTGTTCAGCCTCGACGAGAAGCAGAGGGTGCCGAAACACACGCGCATTCACGCACTTTGGCGAAAGCGTCGATTAAACCCGGTGCTACCGCGACGATGCGATGGTACGAATATAGAGCGAGTAGTTTCGCGTGATACGCAATGATATTTTGTTGCTCGTAGAAATGCTATTCACTAGTCACTACCACTGTCACTGCTACACGCACTTTGTGGGGTCAGCTAAAAATTACAGCGAATTAGGGTACTATACTGTATGGTGAGGTTAAATTATTCACTCAGATTGGCTGCCTTGATTGCTTGTCGAGCTGAAACAAAATATCGATTTTAGTACCAATTAAATATCATATCGGTGAAAAGTGTTTTATATAAACATAATTTCGACAGCTGTTCATATCGACCATTAAAAAATTAAACCCAACAACAAGGCCACATTCTGTCTAGGTGTATAAATTGAAGATTTGCGTGTTAACCTGCAAGCATTTGTAATAAAATACTCGGGACAAGTCAACAGTACTGTTGAGGAAGGCCTATTTATCCGAAAATTGCGCAACTTTGTAAACTTGTAGCCGAGAATAAAAGAGTGTAGAGAAGAGACAAAAATCATCGGATCATTCCATGTTAGGCTTGTAATTTTCCATCAATTTCGATAAGCGGAATATTTTACACTGAAAAATGTGATAAGGTTTTGTGAATAATAATGATTGTATAAGTCACACATTTATAGTTATTGTTCAATATGAAATTGAATTGTTAATGATGAAATTCTAAGTAAGTTTGAAAGGGGACGGAGGTTTTAGGACTTAGAAATAAATATACAATTTTGCTAATATTTGTATTATTTACTATTATTATTGGGAGATATATTTTTATAAACAATGTAACCAATTCGCTAAATTATAATGTATAATAAATATATTTGGAAGATAAATAGGTATATTTTGTTGAATGCCTAATTTAAATTTTGAGTTTCGGCAAAAATAAAATGCCCGTCACCACTAGCGTGAGCAAAAATCCGTTTATGTTTTAATAATTGCGAATTTTTCACATGACCTTTTGTGTTTGTAAAGCAACTCTTATATTTTAACATTGAAAATATTTCTATTATCCTAGTAGGTATAGGGCCTCAAATCGTGAAAAAGTGCATGCTACATTTGACACATGACATCATATGCGTGAGAGATCGTGTTAGTTTATTTACTTAAACTTAAATTTGATTTATAAGGTATCGGAATCGATTAAAATGACTATAATAAATTGGAACTAATTGAAACTAACCGAAAGTTGATTGAATGACTAACCAAAACTCGCCAAAAGTAACCAATACGGGCATAAACGTACCGGTAGAGGTTACAAAAATTAAATTAAGTTAAAACTAACCAAAACGAACGGAAATTTAACCAAACTAACCAAAAACATTAAATTTGATTATAACGTATCGGAACCGATTCAAATGACTAAAATAAATTGGAACTAACTGAAAATAACCGAAAGTTGATTGAAAAACTAACCAAAACTAACCAAAAGTAACTAAAAGCACCAAAAAGGGCTAAAACGTATCGGAACAGATTAAAAATATTAAAGTAAGTTGAAACTAACCCAAAGTAACCGAATTTTGGCGACTAACCAAAAACATTAAAACTGGTTATAAAGTATCGGAATCGGTTCATATGACTAATATAAATTGAAACTAACTGTAATTAACAGAAAGTTGATTGCACGACTAATCAAAACTAGCCAAAGTAACCAAAAGCACAGGGCTTAAACCTATCGGAACAGATTAAAAATATTAAAGTTAGTTGAAACTAACACAAATTAACCTAATTTTGGCGACTGACATAATTTAACCAAAAACATTTAAATTGGTTATAATGTATCGGAACCGCTTCAAATGAGTAAAATAAATTGAAGCTAACTGAAAGTAACTAAAAGCACCGACACCGGCTAAAACGTATCGTAATAGATTAAAAATATTGGAGTAAGATAAAATTAACCCAAAGTAACCGAATTTTGGCGACTAACCTAAACTAACCAAAAACAGTAAAATTGGTAATAACGTATTGGAACCGGTTGCGTAAAGCCATTGTCCAGTACAGCACAGCACATTTTCTAACTCACGCGTGTTGAAACACACTGGCATTTGTCATATGCATGTTTGCTATACCGTAGACAAACCCACGCGCGATTCAGCACGACGCTGTTGTTGTGTTGACGCGCACCAACTGCTAACCAACCCCCGCGTAAATCAACACAACCACGACATAGTTGTTGTTGTTAGAAATCCTTGAAAAGTACCGCGCTTTAGAAGTTGAGCTAAATTTTGTCCGTTTTATTCGGGTTTATACTTTTTATATTATTTTGTGAGATGACGAATCAAACTGACAATTTTATTTACGATATTTTATCGAAACTATGCATCGATATGCAAATTATAAAATCCAATGTAGTGCCAAATGGTAGTGAACATTCTTTTGAGGTTATGGTGCAGTGTAAACTGACTGAAGGCGAATCTGCCGAAAATAAGTGCGACTTGTGGATCTCCAATTTTTCATCACTGACGAACACTAACTGGATTACAAAGAGGCGCTTTCCAAATGCTTGTCGGTACGAGTTTAGAAAAATATTTTCCTGTCAGCATTCTGCAATCAACAAGGTACAGGAGAGAAAAAAGTTAAGCTGTAGGGAACGGAATAAAAGATGTAAGGCAACAATTGATTTTAAATTTAAAAAAATTTGCCGTTTTACTATTCGAAATGACAGTCTTCTAAAAGAAGGCAAAAATGTAATAATAAACATAATTTTTTTTAAATTTAATTAATGAATTTTTATTTTAAGGTTCTACAAAGTTGTTCTCTCCAGAGTTTTATAAGAATATCAACTATTCCACTAGAGAGACAACTTCCACCGATAATGAAAATAACTCATTTTTTGAAGGTGAAGGTATATACGTTTTCGTAAATAAATTAAATATATTTTTTATACTTTATTTTTCTTAAAATGTCATTTAAAACATTAATCAATACCAAGGTATTACTGTGTAAGAACAAGCGTAAATGTAATCTCCACAAAATTTCTTTTAATTAGTTATGTTGGTACGTAAGCAATTTGATCGAATTGCTGATATGTTTGAGCAAGCTAATTCTCCGGAAGTGACCTCAAAAATAATTAAATTTAATAATGTTTTGGAAAAAATTACCAATTTAAATCAGGCGACAGCCCTTATTTCCGAAAAAGCTATGGTAAGAAATAGTAAAAAAATTAAAGTACAACCTACTTCCATAGCCAGAAGAACAGCAAGAGGCTTACCAAAATCAGGACGACGCATACAAGCTGGACGACCTTCCAAATGGGAAAACAAACTCAAAGGCAAAAAAGGGGAACATAACTTAATTAAAAATATTTTGGCAAATACACCCAATGCTAAGTTGCATTAACTTTTGTAAATTAAGTTTGTTTCTGTTTCTTTTTTTTATAATAAATAAGCAATATTTTCACATTTGTTTTTATATTATTTTTAAAACTCAGTTATTTTTACAAATATCTTATAGGCAAAAATTTTGAGACATATTTTATTAATCAGATATTGGCTAAAATGTCGTTAAGCCTTATACAACTATTTTAATCACCATTTATATTTAAATGTAAATTTTTATATTTAAAAAAATGTAAACACTTTGAAAAATTAGAAATACGTCAAAGCAATTTCTAATCTGCATTATGTATGACAAGTACAGAGTCCAGTACCTTAACTTCTTGGGCTACTGTGTAAAAAGAAATAGTCAAGTTGTAGCATTTGAGAAGTAGTTTTTGTACAATAAATTTTTATCTAAACAGGGTGCGCTAAAAATCTGTGACGAACCCAACATGCATTTTCTTAAATGTAATACCCTGTATATTTTGTAATTTTTAGAATCCTCATAAAATTCCAAGAACTCAGACACATCCTGTTTCATCCTACCTTCGATTATTGTTCCTGAGTTACTAACAGTTGAAAATCACCTTTTTTTGACTTTCGGAGGTTATAGGACCAGATCTAATAAAAAAAGAGGGACACGGTTTTCACAATCCTATCTTAACTTTTCAAAATCTATCTATTGGCATACATGACAAACAATGTTAACTGTCAAAATTTTTGGCAGTTGACATTATTTGGCATGTATGTCATTAGATAGATATTTAAGTTAGGATAGGAATGTGAAAACCGCTTCCCTCTATCTTTATTAGTTTTGGCCCTATAACCTCCGAAAGTCAAAAAAGGCGATTTTCAACCGTTAATAACTCAGAAACAATTGAAGGTAGGATGAAACAGGATGTGTCAGAGTTCTTGAAATTTTGTGAGGATTCTAAAAATTACAAAATATTCAGGGTCTTCCATTCAAATGCATGTTTGGTTCGTCACAGTTTTTTGGCGCACCCTGTATAGATAAAAATATATTCTACAAAAACTACTTCTCAAATGCTATAAGTTGCCTATTTTTTACACAGTGGCCCAAGAAGTTAAGGTGGGGGGGGGGGGGCATTTATAATCAATAAATACAGCATATTTCGCGCTGAATTGCGCGGGGATTTGTCTAAAATACAGCAGCGCATGTGTAAAAAATCCCAGTGCATTTCAACACAGATTCAGCGAACAGTGCTGAATTGCGCGGGGAATTGTCTAGAATATAGCCAGCGTGTGTATGACAAATGCCAGTGTGTTTCAAAACACACGTGAGTGAGAATGTGTGCTGTGCTGTACTGGACAATGGCTTTACGCGAACCGGTTCAAATAACTAAATAAATTGAAACTAACTGAAATTAACCGAAAGTTGATTGAACGACTAAACAAAACTAACCAAAAGTAACCAAAACAGCGAAAACATAAATCAAAACAGATTAAAAGTATTAAAGTAAGTTGAAACTCACTTAAATTAGCCGAATTTCGACGACTAACTAAAATTAATCAAAAACATTAAAATTAATTATACTCGTAACGTATTGGAACCGGTTCAAATTCTAAATTAAATAAAAACCAACTAAAACTTACATAAAGCCATTGAATTACTAACCAAAATCAAACAAAAGTAACCAAAAGCACTAAAACGTATCGGAATAGGTTACAAAAATTAAAGTAAGTTAAAAGTAACTAAAACGAGCAGAACTTTGGCGACTAACCAAAACTAACGAAAAACAATAAATTTGATTAGAACGTATCGGAGTCGATTCAGATGACTAAAATAAATTGGATCTAACTGAGACTAACCGAAAGTTAATTAAACGGCTAACCAAAACTAACTAAAAGTAACCAAAAGCGCAAAAACGGGCTAAAACAATTTGGAACAGGTTAGAAATATTATCTACAGCAACGTTATGGCTTATAGTTATATATTAATAGATTTTGCTATCTACAAGTGGAGGGCAATTTTTTAGGTCTTCATATCCACACCTTTTTTTATTTTTTTATAATTATTATGTTAAAAAAATTGTTAAGAAGTATTTTCCTTATGTTCAATTAGTTTTAATTTATTTTAGTCACTTGAACCGACTCCTATACGTTACAATCAAATTTAATGTTTTCGGTTAGTTTTGGTTAGTCGTCAAAATTCGGTTCATTTAAGTTAATTTTAACTTATTTTAATATTTTTAATTTGCCCGATACGGTTTAGCCCTTTTTGGTGCTTTTGGTTAGTTGTTCAATCAACTTTCGGTAAGTTTCAGTTAGTTCCAATTTATTTTAGAAATTTGAACCGGATCCGTTACGTTATAACCAATTTTAATGTATTTGGCTAGTTTTGGTTAGCTGCAAAAGTGCGGGTTAATTTGAGTTAGTTTTAACTTGCTTTAATTTTTTTAATCTGTTCCGATACATTTTAGTTCTTTTTGGTGCTTTTGATTACTTTTGGTTAGTTTGGGTTAGTTTGGGTTAGTAGTTCATCACGCATATGACATCATGTGTGGCAAATGTAGCATGCACTTTTTCGCAATTTGATGCCCCATAACAGGAAAACAGAAACATTTTCAATGTTGAAAGTACTACGGCAGACGTAGCGCGATGAGAGAAATTCTCACAAATGCAGCCAATCACTTGAGAAATGCACCCGGTTAATTGGTCATGTTAAAGAGGACGTCAAATAAGTCAGCTAGAGTGGAGGACAGCTCCGCTCGCAAAGCTATCTCCGAAAACTGACGATTTCGCAGAAAATGTGAGAGAAATACTCGTAGCGCGAGTAATGAAGTGTTAAGATCTTTAAGAAGCTATAAATTTAGCTAATATGTCCTTTTTTATATTTAAATTCCCACAATATTTGTCAGATACTTTGAACCTTCCGCTTTATACATGTTTTAATAGATAAATCAAGTGACAAACTGTCAAATGAATTATTTTAATTCGTATTACCTTTATTTATAATGTTTTTGAATTTAGTATACGTTACTATTTTATATAACTTTATTACATATTTTTATTCATTTGAATCACGTATTAAAAATTACCTTAATCGCTCTTTGAAATATCGTGTATCAAATAATAACCGAGGAAAATAATTTGGCATCAGCTAATACTTTTTGAATCTCCCCTCACAGACTTGCTCGCTGCTGCAAACTAATTTTTTACCGTGCTGCGGCTTTTGCGTTTGATCCAAAAACATGAAACGATTTTTGCTGAGTGAATCTACACGATATTATTTGTACTCTACCCAAACTAACAAAAGTGAACTGAACACAAACCAAAATCAACCAAAGCAAGCGCGCTCGCGAGCTGATATAACTAGGTTAAACTAACCACAATTAATCCAAATTAACTTAAACTAACCCAGCCCAGGCTAATCAATACGCGCTTGTCTTTTAACTAATGCAAACAAACCAAAGCTAAAAGTAAACTATCATTTATTTTGACTTGTGCGCTAGGAAAGCTCTTCAATTGAGCACTATTAAAATGATGTTTAGCAAAAAAATTTAAATTTCGGTAAAGAAGTTATACTAAAAATGTATCTGTATAATATGAATAGTGTACCTATATTATCTTATTTAAATAACAATTTTAAGATTCCAGTCATATTCGTATGCGCAATTCTTTAACATGCTGCCATATTTTAATTTTGTCTTAAATACAAATTAAATATAGCTAATAATGAATATTAATATCTACCCATCATTCACAACATTTGGAAATGGAAAAACTAATTTTTTAGCAGTTCTAGAAGGGCATCCACGAAACGTACAGGTATACCCAGGAATAATCTAAAATAGCTTTCAAAACTTATTTTTATATTAATTTATTACGTCAAAAACCAATAACAACAAAACGAAATAAACTATTAAAGAATATAATTTGTTTAAATTTTTAATATATCCGACGCAAGTAAAATTCACCAAAATAAAATATATTATTAATTCTATTTTGTAAAAAAGATCTTTAGTGTTATTAACATTAATTTAGTATAAAATATACTCAGCGGAGGATCTAGGGACGCGTGGACCTCAGGGCAAAAGATATTTTTGGGCCCCTTCCCCTTGTATATTTTAAAACTAAGTTAAGGCATTTCTCATAGGTAATACATGATATATGAATATCACATAAAAAGTAAGAATATGACAATATTTTTTATTCAGGATGAAAACTAATAAAGAACTAGTATTTTTTCGTATCCCATGAAAAGTAAGAAAACAAAATACATTTTTATTTAGGATGAAAGCTAGTTAATACCAAAAATTGTAGATTGCTATTTTGCGTAGCACATAAAAAGCCAGAAAATAAAAACACTTTAAACAAAATATAAAAACTAATAATAAACTGACATTGGCAAAATTATCTATTAGATCTGTTAAATCTACTTCGCTGCGATATTGTATTACTATTTTAGACTGTTATTTTTCGTATCACATAAAAAGTAATGAAATAGAAACACTTTAAACAAAATATGAAAACTAATAACAAATTAAAATTTAGAATAATCTTTTTCTGACTGCAATTTTATTCAAATAAATTAAGATTGTTTTGTAACAAATTGTTCAAATTCAGCATGAGTATTTACCAAAGACGTTTAACCTAAAGTATTTACCATACAGAGACCTTTAAAAAGTCTAATTATGCTCTAAAGTCAACTTAAAGTAAATTTAAAATTCGCTTGGGATTTCCTATTGCCAATGCATCACACTGGACCATGTTAAAGGTTAAACTAAAAAACATGCTATATCACTCACACCAGTGGCCAGTGGCGTATAGTTGACAAGTTCGTGGAGCACGCATGACGAGAGAGTCCTTGAGCGACGGGGGGCTTCAAAGATAGCCGACTATATTTTAAACAAAAAACTAGTGTACTTACTTATTCGTTCCTATCATATCAAAAATAGTTTATTATTATTATTAGGCTCTTAGTCTTAGTCAATTTATGAAAAGAGGGCCCCCACAATATTTGCCGCGGGGGGTATCAAGTATTTGATAATTTTCTCTAAAGTAAATGAAAATGCGGCCAACTGCCTACTGGGAATAGTGGGAATCACAGGAGTTGCCAAATTTAACGCTCTCGGGATCTCTGCTCTCAACGAATATTAGGCATGGGCGGTATGGTCGATATATTTCATTAGTAGATACGTATAGGTACCTATCTATACTGTGACTTTATTGAATGTAGCTTAATTATTATTTTATTATTTTTGGTTTGCATATTTGATGTTTTACCATTTTACTTACTTCGATACAAAAATACTTTATAATCCGCGGCATCGTGGGGCCCTTCTGAACCGTGGGCCCCAGGGCGCCGCACCGAACTGCCCAGTGATATGTCCGCCACTGAATATACTCATAAATAAATGTACTTTAAAGATAATATATTTCTGAGGACTGCCCAATGCTCCCATTCACTTGGCGCCATTTTCCAGAAAAAAGTAGAATCCTTACTCATATCCACCATACCATTTTATATTTTCCAACTAATTACTAAAATCATGTAGTAAATACTAAAATTTCTGAAACAACTCTTTAATTTTTTTTAGGTTAGTTTGGATTAACATTTTGTTCCCAATAGAGGAAAACTATATAATAAAAAGGCACCCGTCAATATATCTTCTCTAGATATTAAAATAATAAACCTATAGCAAAATTGGATTTAGCAAACAAAAACCAAACTAGTTTCCTCGCTCAAAAATTAACGAATAAATTATTTTGTTTTACATTTTATTTTTGGTTTTATTTTCAAATATAACTAATAATTAATATTAATATCTCTTAACCACAACATTTGGAGACGAAAAAACTATAATTTGTTCAAATTTTTAATATATCCGACGGAGCAAGTAAAATTCACCAAAATATAATATATTATAGATTCCATTTTGTAAAAAGAATCGTTAGTATTTTTAATATTAATTTAATAGAAAATACATAAAAAATAAATGTACTTTAAAGGCAATATATTTCTGAGGCCTGCACAACGCCCCTATCACTAGTCGCTATTGTCCAGGCAAATTTAGAAGCCTCACTACTCATATCCACCATATAATTATTAAAATCATATAGTAATAATTGCTAAAATTTATGAAACACCTCTTCAATTTTTTTAGGTTAGTTTGGGTTAACATTTTGTTCCCAATAGAGAAAAACTATATAATAAAAAGGCATCTGTTAATGAAATGAATATTTCTAGAGATGGTAAAAGAGTTATAAGTCCAATTTAACTTGCACCTACCTAAACCTAGACATGGATACCTATAATATTAATACCTATAATACCTGCTTCAATCTTTAGTTTTAAAAAGTGCATATAACTAGTAAATGATTTTCTATTTTTAAAGAAAACTGCTCATATTTATGAAAAATATTTTGAGGAAAAATTAATAGTTTTTTAACGTAGAACGGCGCTAGAAAACTATTTCTGTTTTTTTCTTTTTGAGAAATCTTCACCTCATTTCTTCGGTAAACTAGAATAAAAGTTTCTAAGAGCCATTTTGTATTAAAAAAAATAATAAGAAACTTTTCCTCGAAACATTTTTCACTAAAATGGACCGTTTTCCTTTAATCAATAAACTCGTTTTTTGAATTTCCCGCAAACCCAAGAGAGTATATTCTTTAAAGAAAAAGAATTCGTGTTAGAGAAAAACGTTTCAGAGAAAAGTTAATTTTTTTTTAAGACAAATAGCGCATAAAAACTTCTAGTCTGGTTTAACGAAGAAAAGAGGTTAATAGATCTCAAACAAAAAAGCAGGGAAATTTTTCTAGCGCCATTCTACATTAAAAAAGCGAGTAACTTTTCCCAGAAATTTTTTTCACGACAATGAGCCGTAAACCGTAAAGAAAACATTTATAATTTTAAATTTCGTTTAATTTATGTTCATCCGCTTTTCAATAAATAGCAAAAGCAAAAAAAATCAATCCTTATTCAGACATACCTTATGCAGGGTGGGTTTGCTTGTGAACAAGCTATATAGAAATCTATGAGACGCCGAGAAAAATTTGGCTTTATATTTTTGGATAGACCTAATAATACAGTAATATTACAGTTTAACTTGCAATATATCGGAGAAAATTCTGAAAGTTTTAAAAATTGATAGAAATATTAAGGATAGCATAAATATTAGTAAACTAAAAAGTTCCCACCCCTAAAGTATGTGCTTCATCCCTTACAACATTGTTTCCACCCCAATTTTATTTCTTTTCTGAATATCTACGAACCAGTGCATGGTACTTATATACAAAGTTGTTCCTCATAAAATTCTCTACAAATAAGGTTCTATAACAATTTCTCCTAAAATGTCTCATTGTTTGGTAAATAAAGCCCAAACGAAATCAGGGCGGGATATATAATTCGTTAAATATATACAGATTGCATTTACTGTGTAACTAGAAGGAACCCTTATGTATACGCCTTATTTCTCACATTATTATTAATTTTAGGAATATTCTTTTTAGAAAATTTTATGAGGATTATTTTTTTATATAGGTTTTTTATCAAAAAGTGCAACGTTCTCGAGATAATCTAGAAAACTTGAAAAAGGGGGTATAAACGACCTCATAGGGAATTAAGCATACTATTTAGGGGTGGGAACTTTTCGATTTAGTATTTCTTATGTCATCCCTAACATTCCTACCAATTTTCAAAACTTTCAGAATTTTGTCCGATATAAATCGTAATATTACTGGAGTATAAGGGAATAGACATACACTATTTTGATTGGCTGGTATTTCCACGGCTATAGCTATGATTTTTTAAACACTCAATTTTCAATTTTATATTTAATTTTTAAAAAAATTTTAACTGAATTTTTTTCTTTGGAAGTTGTATTAAATTTTACCATCAGTTTTAGTGCAACTAATCAGTTGTTTTTTTTTTCGAAAAAAACTCTACAGCGGATAACGTGGCAGACTTTTTTAGCCCACTTTTTCATCGTTTGATAAGCACAAATTGATGGCGAAGTCAAATTTTTATTTTATTTGAAAATAAAAAAGTTTCCCGTATGGTGCGCCATTTATGGATATGCATCAAAACTTATGCACGTCGGCACGGTATCAAGATGTCCTTCTCTTAAATAAAATATTTATTGCGTTTTGATAAACCAACCATAAACATTTTTTGATTTCTTGATTTCTTTAAATTTATTTGTTATAAAATATTGGTGTTTAACACAAAATAGTATGTTAAATTGCTGAATAAATCTTGTCTCAAAATACAAACAAACTAAGGATTTGAATAAATAAATGATTATCATTTAAGGCAAGTAAATTCAACATAAAAAGAACCAGAATATGTGTTTAGAATTAATAAATAATATTTTTTTAAGGTATGTATAATATAAAAGGAGAAATAAATATTGTTGTTTAAGACAATGTTCAATTGCTGAATAAGGCTTGTCTTAAAATACAAACAAACTAAGTATTGAAATAAATAAATGCTTATTCAAGGTAAGTAAATTAAACATAAAAAGAACCAGATTATATGTGTTTAGAATTACTTAATAAATATTTATTTATGGGTCGTATACTATAAATAGGAAAATAAACAAATGCTTTTAATCTGAATAAGTACTTAAGTGATTTTTGTGAAAAAACTGTATATTTATATTAAATAAATTGTATGAAACACCTACAAATAAAATTAAATAATTGCTAAATAAATATTTGTTTCGCTTACACGAAGAAAACATTTATTTGATACAACTCTTTTTTAATGCAAACAAACGTTTTTATCAGTGCATTCTTTACGTCTGTAGATATTAAAATAATGAACTTATAAATTATTTTGTTTTACAGTTTGTTGTTAGATTTATTTCCAAATACAACTAATAATGAATATTAATATCAGAAGTGCAACCAGGTATATACCCAGGCATGATTTAAAATCATTTAGATATAGAACTCACGTTTAACTTAAATTATTACTTCAAAAACGGTAACAATAAAGCGAAACAAACTATTAAAGAATATAATTTGTTTCAATTTTTAATATATCCGACGCAAGCAAAATTCACCGAAATAAAATATATTATAAATTCTATTTTGCAAAAAAAATCGTTAGCATTTTTAATATTAATTTAATATAAAATATACTCAGAAATAAGTGTACTTTTAATCACTCGTCGCCATTGTCCAGACAAATTTAGAATCCTTCATATCCACCACATAATTTAATATTTTCCAAATAATTATTAAAATCATTTAGTAATTACTAAAATTTCTGAGGCACCTCCTCAATTTTCTTAGGTTAGTTTGGATTAGCATTTTGTTTTCAATAAAGGAAAATAGTATAATAAAAAGGCTCCTGTTAATGAAATCAGTATTTTCATTCTTTACGTCTGTAGATATTAAAATAATGAACGTATAGCAAAATTGGGTTTATCGACCAAAAAACAAACTAGTTTCCCGCTCAAAAATTAACGAATAAATAATTTTGTTTTAAATTTTATTGTTGGTTTTATTTCCAAATCGAGTGTTGGACGACTCAATTTTTCAATTTGTACTTTCTTTTTAAATAAGATAAGCGCGGATCCAGCGGGGATCATATGGCTCATGACCTCTCCCCCTATCACCCAAATACGAAGAGTTATTCATGCCGTCATGCGTGTTCTATGTGCTGATGTTTAATTTCTAGCATTTCTTTTGCGGCAAAATTAGTGAACATCGAGGTAAGGAAATGTCAACTTTTTCAACTAGTTGAAACTATTGATCAATTAATAGTTGTTATTTATTATCTTATTATTTTATTATATTTTTCATTATTTGTCTCTAACGTTCAATGTCGTAATAGTTTACGACTATCGACTTGGTTTCTATGGATTTTTATTACTTAACGTTATTTTTTTTTGGTCTTACAATCTATGTGTACTAGCCACTACTTAAAATAACATATAGCATATTCTTATATTTCAAACTATAGCGAAGAAAAAAAAACAAAAAAGGATAATTTCTCAAGAGCTAAATTCTACGCTTTTTTAGACAATGAAAATGCTTCGTTTGCTAAAAGAAATTAAAAACATAAATGAAAATTAAATTTAATTAGGTTTACAATTTACAGCTAATAATATAAAGGAAAGTCGCCTAATTTTGGATACTGCATGATCTCAAAACCCGTTAACCGTTATCTACATTTAAACTCACAAAACGAAAGGTCTCTAACACATAAAATGATCCTGTGTGACGCGCAATGTTCGACTTTTTACTACTAGGTCCGAGAAGAACATACGGTTGTTATTCCCGCACTAGGTGATGCCATAAGATTATATATTTGTTTGTGGCCACTAGTTTTTTTGTTAAATTTTTGATAGAAAAGGTGTCCTAAAAGTTGATATCCAGAATTAGGAACCCAACTAAATGTACGCTTTTCAAACTTGTTTATCGGTGAATAGAAGTTTAGATGTTTTTTTTTTTTCAGAAAAAGAAAAGACTCCCACATAAGAAATGGAATTCAGAAAATATGAAGAGTGCGATTGACGTCGTTAAAAGTAAACAAATGGAATATGTAAAGGTGTCAAACAGCGTCAACGTTCCAAAATGAACCCTTGAACTATATGTCCAACGTGGCCAGCCTGTTGAAGAAGAACGCACGTTACAAATAGGTCAAAAATCAGTTTATCCTCTGAAATGGAAGAAGACTTTGTACAATACCATTTAGAAATGAACAAAAGATATTATAATCTAGAACTCGCAGACATTCGTAGACTGGCGTATCAGCTTCCTATAAAGAACAACATTCTTCATCCGTTTTCAAGGAAAGACGCAAATGCCGGCAAAAATGGCTTAGAAATTCCTTTAAACAGAGAAGAATTTCAAAAAATAGAATGAAAGGTTTTACAGCAGGAAATGTCAACCATTTTTTTGACATTCTGTAATCCGCTATGGAGAAGATTAATCTCAACCCCCTAGAATGTATAATGTTAACGAAACTGGCATCAATACAGTGCAATATAAGATTGCTAGAGTGATCACATTAAAAGGTAAAAAACAAGTGGTAGCCTAACGACTGCAGAAAGTGGAGCATAAGGTCCTCGCGCACTTATCGGAAGCGTCGCGAACGGAAGCGTGGCGAGGTGAAGCGTCTTTTATAGATGTCCGCGCACAGGGACAAAGCGTTGCATCACGTCTCGAATGAAATGAACGGCGCGCGGTGTGGCGCGAATCCATTTTATTTTTAGCATTTAAACATAGTGCATTGTTGTGAATGTACGATGAGCAGTTCGTCAGAAAAGGATCTCTTTGTATTAAGTTTAATTGCCACCATGGAAGAAGAACAAGAAGAAAACAAAAAAAAATGCTGGGTTCATAATATGAATCAAAAGCGAGACACTTATGGAAAATTTAATAATTTTTTTAATGATCTTAGACAAGATAAGAAGAAATTTTTCAAATATTTTCGTATGTCTGAGGAAAAGTTTTTTAAACTTCTTGGTATATTAAAGCATTCCATAGAGCATAAAAATACAATGTTTCAAAGCACTACTTTCTATCAAATACTACTACCAACTGAAATATGAGACACGAATCACTTTAAAATTTGAATCTTCTCGTCACTCGTTGAGCGCGCATTGAGGTGAAGCGTCAGGAGAAACGACTACTACTTGGTTCAAAGAGAATTCGCGCGTCAACCGACGCGTCTCTTCCCTCGCGCTGCTGTATAATAGTGCGTGGACTACCATATAATTAAATGTAAATCAGTCAGGCGAAACATACACAAATTTCTTCGCGTCGCTTCCGTTCGTGACGCTTCCGATAAGTGCGCGAGCACCTTTAATAACTGTAGAATGCTGCCGGAGGCTTCGTTCCTCCGTTGTTCGTATTTCCACTGAAAAATATGAAGGCCGAGCAGTTAGATGGCGGTGGGTCAATTGCTGAGTGGCACGCTTCAGAATGGATACATGGCCACATTTTTTCGCAAAGCAGGAATTTTTCCCTTCAAGCGGAAGATATCTCAGAAGATTTTCTTATAGAAAGACAATGAGAGAACTCCGCCTCGACAACAGACCTCCGATAACACTCCATCCGAATTAGACAACATTATTTCATCAGGTCAACAAGCTATGGAAAGAACTCCCCCGAAACAACAAACCGATGTCAGAATTGAGAACAAACGGTTGTCAAACGTTACAAGGTTCAAGATTCTCACCTTTGCCATCCTGAAGTTGGGTTCGTACCTCAAACAGAAGACGTAAAGCTGGTTCCGCAGCGGTAATAACAAGTACGGCCTATAAGGATGACTTTGAAGCAAGACAACCAAGAGAATCTTTTAAAAATAAAAGAAAATTGCAAATTGCCAACACTCAAACCCTTGAGTAACACGAAAAAGGTAATGAGTAAAAATAAAGAGATAAAGAAAAAGCAAAATGTTGAAGAAGAAAGTGACTCTTTGGACTCCTCAGAAGTTTTTCGTTATGATGAGACTCAAATATGGACGCGGATGAAAACGGTGACGCAGCTTGCTTTCCTTGCACTGGAAATTTTTCAGACGGCCAATATGAAGATGCTCAGTTTTACTTTTGGATTATTAAAAATTGTTTTTTTCACTCCAAAAAAGTTGATTGAAATAAGTATCCAAAACTAGGAGACTTTCCTCTAAAAGTTTTTGTATTTGCAAAGAAGTCTAATAGGTACCTAAATGTGCTATGAACTTTGTAGCTAAATTCTAAAAGGATTGTAAGTATGTGTATATTTTGCACAAACTTGTGAATGTAAACAAAATAAAAATGTATTTGACGAAATAGTGGATGCGTCAGGAAAAATTTACGCGTTGCCGCTATTTTTCTTTCCATTCATTCGCATTCGTACCCTAGGGTACAAAAGTTCAATTTATAAGATAAAGTTCTCGATCCGCGCCTGAAACAAGAGAGATCTATATACTTTACATAATGAATTGACGGCATTTAGAAACACGAAGAACTAACTGCCTATTCGCCGTAAAGCGCCCTGTGTTTCAGAAGGAAGGAACTACAGTAAGGTTGCAGAAATTGGAAGCACGATGCACTTTCGACTATGTATTGTACTATATCGTCTGATGACGCTGATGGCCTAACAACAGTGCAATCACACCTAACCACAACTTAATTTGCAATTTGATTGGGCAGTAAGGCCTCTTTTTCAGTGAAATTATCTTAGGAATGTGTATGGGTCTGCAAAAGCAAAGATTAGCCAGGCGCGTATGAACTACTATTTATATAAGGTGCATTCTCGCTAAGGCACTCAAAACTATCTTCAACATAAAGGCGCCGCATTCCTTGCTCCTTTAGCGCTTTTACTTACATTATTACGGGGAGAATTTGAAAAGTTTGTTTCTGCCACGAGTTGTTTTGTAAATAAACATTATAATATTTCGTAGCTCGAAAACTTGCGTTTCCTGGCTATAGCTGTCGCTGCTTAAAGCTTCATACTAACCTAAAGTGTATTCTTAATAAAATAGCATATTAAGATAACAGTTTTAAAAGACAATATTTTTTTCACAAGAGCACGAAATAAGAAACGACTCGCTTGCCCTAATGTCTTTTGAAACGAGTATTTTATACTATTTATTCTACTTTCAATTTTGTTAAGATCATAGCGACCAGTTAACAAAAGTAGTGTGGAAAAGAGGCTCTTTTCGACACTCTTTTGCGTGTCAAAATGGAATCATATTGAACGCAAAATTGAAAAACAAAATTTTAATAATGCATTCGTAATCGGATCAAGAAAATAGAAACAAATTTAGATATGCATATGCTATTTTCATATTCGCAAATCACCGACTTATTGGAAATACGTTTTCAGGATCATTTTTAAATTATGGATGTCAATTTTTAGCGACAAGCGATTTCAATATCGTTGATGCCAGAAAAATTTTATTCATCGCAATAATCGCTAATATATGGCATTTTTAATTCAATAGGAGACACACATTGGTAGTTATGGATGTCAGAAACAAGTTAACACCTCCGATAAGATATACTCTGTATTTTCCACAAATTCTACTGGTACCACAGCCCTTCGCGGCGACCCGCCACGCACGTGGCGGGTCGCCGCGAAAATCTACAATTAAATGCATCCAAACTACCACCTACACAGTTATGTATATTTGTGGGCAAAAAGTAGTCCAGAGAACAATTCATATAATTACCGGTATCATAATTTACATATACCAGATTAAGTGACTCACTAAACCACGAATTAACATCCTGTGCAAATTTGTGCAAAAACTATTATTAACCCTCATCGATTCGGAAATAACACAACTTCCTCTTTTGGAACGTATTAATCTCCAACATCTCCGCTTATTACGAATAGGTTGCTCGGTTGCTCCAAATTATCACCATATTTTGAATAACTAGTTGATCTATAATTTCGACATTAATTTCCAAGTATTCGGAATACTATAATATAACATAATATAAGAATACTATAAAATAATATAGAACAAATACATGTTTACATAAATTGCCAATCCAGAATTATAATGATAATAATCCAAAACATGTGTCAGTGTCTGCCAGAGCGGTGTCTACTAATCACACATAATTATAATTTAAAAAACTTTGGTAGTGGAGATTATTGAAAATAGAAGAAAACCAGAGTAGATAAATAGAAAGCCGACGCCGACGGCTCGACATGAGGCAAGTTATAAGCACAATACAGACCCGTTAAAAAGAAGAAAACAAATAAACAAAGATTATCTCAAGCTGAAGTCGAGTTGAATATTATGGAGATAACGACAAAGATGAAACAATTTAAGACACATAATCGGTTATCAGCTAAATATCGAAGTAATTAATATCCATGGCAATCAGTAATTAAAATTACTATATTTTGCTATTATTACAGTTCCCATAGAAATAGATACAACAATCTGGAGTTGACAAAAAAAAATTATTTAAAAATATGTATAAATAATTTACAGAAATCAGTTAAGAAATCCGACAATGAAATTTTTATGTTTATGCTGAAAACCTTTTCGACTGGACTAAAATAGACGAGGTCGATCTTGTAAATAATAAGTTTATTTTAGGGGACCTTGTCAGATTTATATTGTTATTTTAACTTCGCAATATTCGGGAAAACCGCGCTGTTATAGTCTATGAAATACATTGAAAGGGAGATCCTTCCTTCTCCTTACAGATCATTCCATAACGAGCACAAAAATTTAAGAATACAGTCCATCTTTTAGTAAACTAGTCGTTTTATTTACATAGTCAGTAAGAGACAACACCGAATTATTGACCACGACCCATTTATTATTCCCAAAACAAAAATCATCGAAAAGTTTTTTAACGATAGATAGGTATTTGATACCTTTTGATTTTACTAAAAAGAGCTGTTTTTTTCTTGTGTAATAAAAATAGTTTTGTAAGTTAAAAACACTTGGTTCATTATTTGTTTTAATAATGATTTAGTGAAACTTTATTAAATAAAAAAATTATTTGCCTCACTTTTATAAGCACACAACTGAAGTGAAAGTTCTGAAATATATTAGAAATTGAGTTTTTATTTTTTTTAAGCTTTTTTTCCTCAACTTTTGCCCCCGGTCTCGACACTTTTTTTAATTAGGTATTTTTTGCTTTATTTCAACTTTTTTTTTATAAAGCCTTTTCTTTCTTGCCATTTTTGCCATACCAACCTCGTAACTCAACTCCTTTACCCTTTTTTGCCAAAAACCGCGTTTCTCTAACTTTTACTGGTTACTAAATTGGAGGTTTACGGGGTTCAGTTTTCATGCAGGATCCCCATTTTACCCCTATGTCCTGCCAATTTCAGCCCTCCAACTGTACTGGAACATGCTTCATTAAAGTGTTTCACTTTAATTTCCGTTTCATTTGATTTTCGTTTAATTTTTTTGAGACTTACTATCCTAGCTAAAGAAGTTTCACTTCAAAAGTAAATTCAATTCCTTCATTTCTAAAATAATGCTTAGTCTATATTGGAAACTGTAGCGAATATCGTGGTTCTATAAAAACTGATAATATAATCATCTTAACCTAGTGACTTTCTAATATGAAGCAAAGAACCTCTGATAGTCTGCCATATTGAGCATACCTCTGAGGTAAATGGGGCATTCAGACATATTTCTTAAAAAAGCAAGGCCAATTGCAGACCTGCATCTCCGCCCGCAGATTCAGTCTCTTGCTGATTATGAAATATCTAGTCAAAATATATACCAAGATACTTCCTTTATCCAAAAGAATATAAAGTTCATAGTTTTTGAAATGAAACTTCTTTAGCGAGGGTAGTAAGTCCTAAAAATGTAACGCAAAACATTTAATGAAGCATGTCCCAGGGCTGAAATTTTCCGGACATGTAGCCGGGATAAAATGAGGATCCTGGACGAAAACTGGTTTTAAAAAAGCATCGAAACCGGGGGGGCAATAGTTGAGGAAAAAAAGCTGAAGAAAATAAAAACTCGATTCCTAATATCTATTTCCGAAGTTTCACTTCAATTGTGTACTTATAAAGGTGAGGCACATTTTTTTTTTTTATAAACAGCTATGTCAATCAAAACAGGTAGCATATGGACCGCAGTTTACCTTATGCAATATTAAATATCAGAAATATAGATAGAGCTACAGACAAGTAAGAAAAAAATTATATGAAAAATGAACTCCGGAATCATGTAGTTTAAAACCAACGTGGTCACCCGTAATTTAAAGATAAAAACTAACTCCAATTCAAAGAAAAGCCTTCCTTGTTTTTTAAATCACTTTCGACTAATAAAATTCTTTTGGGAAAAACGTTTTTGCATCATCAGTTTTTTGAAGAAATGTCTTTCGAAGAAATGTTTTTTAAGCAGTCTTTTTTGGCACCTACATATTTTGAACAAATGATTCTTGAACAGATTCCCGCATATCTTGAATGCACATCATTTACCAGTTATGATTTGCTATGCTTATAATAATTGATGAATTTAGTCTTAGTCTATGTTTAAGTACTAAGTTTATGTAGTTGGATAAACCCGGTATTCGTTGTAAGGATTCACCTAGACCCGGATACACTTGGGAACACAATTAAAAAAAACAGACAATGGAACCAGAAATTATTATTTAAACCACGATTTATGTTGGATCAGCTGCTACAAAATTATTGAATCACTTTGAAGGAATCTCAAAATCCCTTTGAATGATTAAACTAACCAGAAAAAATTACTTACAATTTAATTTCAGACTTAAGTACCAGAATTATTGCAAGCCTCAAAACGACTTCAATGTATTCCTCAAGCACTTAGAGGCTATCCAGAGGGCTAAACTGATAATTGCACTATTATTAGGAACATTTTTAAATTAATCAAGCGAATCAATGAAATTTTTACATAATATCTACGATCTACGATGTACTTAGTGGAGTGGATCACGATACACTAACAATAATAGCAATATAACATTTATCATCTCATCCAATATTATTTTGGTAGCCTCAATTATTCTTCCTGTACTTCTGGCATTAAGCCACACATTCGGTTTTGTTTGGACTTGTAGGTATTTAAATTTATCTGCGGAGAGCAATTAATTGTGTTACTAATTTTTAATTAGGTGCATATCATAGAATATTATGGCTTTTTAATCTGTATCTGGTGGTTTTATACAAACCTTGCAATAGTTCTATTTTTAACTCTCTTTGTCAGAGCATTGCCAAATAATGTTATTATTTAGTTTATCTAAAAATATTCTAATTTTGTCAGAAACCGCAGTTTTATCCATATCCAAATGAGCTGTGAGTATTTCTTGTGGTGGAGTGATGATAATAAAGTTTGACTTATTCTTTCAAAAACATAATATGAATATGCATTGCAATTTTTAACAAAGTTCAAATTTTTGTGCATAATTTAATACCTAACTATCTTCAAGAGAATTATCTAGGTTTTATAGTTTTGGTGCAAAATATCGAACATTTGCAGTTTCTTGTGGTATTGGGCCCGATTGTCGTTTTATATTAGAAAATACAAGCAAGAAACATCGAATTATCTTTATTGGCCAATACAATAGTATCGTAATAATGTCATCGGTATCAAAACACGAGATATTAACATTGGAAATGTTTTTGTTGTCCTTGTATAGGGCCACAAATCGTGAAAAAATGCATTCTACATTTGTTACATGCCGTAATACGCCTGAGAGATCGTGTTAGTTTGTTTATTTAACCTTAAATTTGATTATAACGTATCGGAATCGGTTCAAATGACTACAATAAATTGAACCTAACTGAAACTAAGCGAAAGTTGATTGAACGACTAACCAAAACTAACCAAGAGCACCAAAACGGACTAAAACGTATAAGAACAGGTTACAAAAATTAAAGTAAGTTAAAACTAACCAACACGAACCGAATTTTGGCGACTAACCAAAACGGGCAAAAACGTATCGGAAGAAGTTACAAAAATTAAAGTAAGTTAAAACTAACCAAAACGAAATGAGTTTTGGCTACTAGCGAAAAAAACCTTAAATTGCATTATAACGTATCGGAACCGGATCAAGTGACTAATATAAATTGGAACTAACTGAATGTATCCGAGAGTTTATTAAATGACTAACCAAAACTAACCAAAATTAACTAAATGAACTAAAACGAGCTAAAACGTATCGGAACAGATTAAAAATATTAAAGTAAGTTAAAACTAACCACCCAAAATTAACCGAATTAGTGACTAACCAAAACTAACCAAAAACATTAAAATTGGTTATATGGTTCAAATGACTAAAATAAATTAAAACTAACGGAAATTTGTCGAACGACTACCCAAAACTAACCAAAAGCATCAGAAAGACCTAAAACGTATAGAAACAAGTTAAAAATATTAAAATAAGTTGAAAGTAACCCAACTTAACCGAATTTTGACGACTAATTAAAATTAACCAAAAACATTTAAATTGGTTATTACATATCGGAACAGGTTCAAATCACTAAAATAAATTGGAACTAACTGAAAGTAACCGAAAGTTGATTGAATGACTAACCAAAAGTAACTAAAAGCTGCAGAACGGGCTAAAATGCATCGGAACAAATTAAAAATATTAAGGTAAGTTAAAACTAACCCAATTCCACCGAATCTTGGCGACTAACCAAAACTAACCAAAAATATTAAAATTGCTTATAAGGTTCTTAAACGGTTCAAATGACTAAAATACATTAAAATAAATTGAAATTTACCGAAACTTGATTGAACAACTAACCAAAACTAACTAAAAAGCACCAAAAAGGGCTAAAACATAACGGAACAGATTAAAAATATTAATGTAAGTTGAAACTAACCCAAATTAATTGAATTTTGGCGACTAACAAAAATATTTAAATTGGTTATAACGTATGGGAACCGGTTCAAATGACTAAAATAAATTGGAACTAAGTGAAAGTAACCGAAAGTTGATTGAATGACTAACCATTACCAGCCAAAAACACCAAAAGGGCTAAAACGTATCGAAGCAGGTTACAAAAATTAAAGTAAATTAAAAATTTCCCAAGCAGCCGAATTCTGGTGACAAACCAAATCTAACGAAGCACATTAAATTTGATTATAACATGTTCAAATGACTAAAATAAATTGGAACTGAATGGAATTAACTGAAAGTAACTGAAAGTTGATTGAATGGCTAACCAAAAGCAAACAAAAGCAGCAAAAAGAGCTAAACTTATCGGAACAGATCAAAAATATTAAAATTAATCGAAATTAACCCAAATTAGCCAAATTTTGGCGATTAACTAAAATTAGCAAAAACATTTAAATTGGTTAAAGCGTCTCGGAACCGGTTCAAATGACTGAAATAAATTGGAACTAAGTGAAAGTCACCGAAAATTGATTGAATGACTAACCAAAAGTAACTAAAAGCATCAAAACGGGCTAAACGTATCAGAACAGATTAAAAATGTTAAAGTAAGTTGAAACCATGGTGTACGATATATTACACCATGGCCTGGAGGTAGCAATGGAGGATCCCCTCCTGTTCCTCGTCTGTGTTTTTTCTCCTTGCTTATCCTGTTTTTTTTTTCAATATCTGTCCATGCGTATTAATCATTAATTATGCTGCGGTGACTATAGTTTTTTGTTGCGAAATAGCGCACCAAGTTTCTGTGGGCTCATCATGTGATGTTGGCAAGGTGGTCATGGCAGGACAAATTGCTCTTGACCAAGGCACCCAGCAGTCCAATTGACGAGGATGACGGAGTGGTCGATCCTGCCATAATGATGTCAGAGCCCGCCGTATTGGTCCACTTGGTAAATGTGGCTGCTTGGGTCTTTGCTGCAGTGCACTGGGCCAAATTTCGGTCGTCCCAAGTTTGAACTTTCTCCTGGGCTTGATTAATTGCTGTAATCTGCTCCTGCCTGCGCTGATAAGTCTCAGTCGCTGGTAAAGGTTTTTCTTATCTAAATTGGGAGACAAGGGTACTGTTATCTGCAAAACTGTAAACATGATTATTCGTTTCGGTAAGCAGGTCATTAATATAGAAACAGAGTTGGTGAAAGAATTGCGTCCTGAGGCACGCCCGCGTTAATGGTGAATGTGTCTGAGATGTGTTCATCAACTGCAACGTGCACGGATCGGTTCTTAAGGAAACTGGCAAGCCAACTGCAGGGAGAGGCTAGCAGTCCGAAGGACGGCAGTTTGTTGAGCAGTCCGTCATGTCAAGCTCTGCCGAATGCCTTCAAAATATCCAACGCAATCTAGGGCCGGATTAAGGGTCCAAGGCGCCCTAGGCTAGTCTGTCCTAGACATTTTTGTAGGTACCAATAGTTTTTTGAAAGCGGCTTTAAGCATTGTATATAGAAGTTATATTGTAAAATCAAAATATTATCACCCGCGATAAAAATAGGAACTAAGAATGGTTTAATTCGTAATAATTTGTAAATTTTTATTATTAATTAAACCATTTAATAAGTAGTGTTGTACTGAACATAGATAAATTGAACTTATGATATTTAATTTAGAAATGGGGACATTTAGATATTTAAGAGCATCGGGCGTCGCGCGGGACCGCCGCCGCGCGCCGCCCCGCCGTGTCGCGCCGGTCCCGCAGCGCCCCAACTATTTGGGCGCCCCTAGGCTATAGCCTAGTTAGCCTAGAGGGTAATCCGGCCCTGACGGAATCGCTCGAGACTCTCCGTAGTTCTCAATTGCCCTACTCCATATATGAGTGACATAGGTCAATATATCTCCTGTCGACCTCTCTTTGCGAAAGCCGTATTGATAATCGCTGATTATTCTGTTGTTCTCGAGGTACTTGAGTAGTTGCTGATTAACTACACGTTCCATAACTTTGGAGATTATTGGAACCAAGGCAATTGGGCGATAGTATGAGGACGTGCTTTTCTTGCCTTTTTTCGGAACATGTTGCCCTCGAGCGACTTTCCAGAAAGATGGGTAGGTAAATCCCTTTACCGTACTTCGTTGGCGCAGTTCTTTAACACGATGGCAGGTATTCCGTCAGGTCCTGGTACCTTCTGCGTATCCAGTTCTTTAAGGATTTTACGAATATCACGGTGATGAAACTTTACTTCTGCCATAGTAGTGTTGATGTTCGATATGGTGGGGAGAGCCTTGCCTTGGGGTCTAAATTAGAGAGCGATGAAAACATTTTGGCAAGCATGTTTGATTTTTCCTTCGCCGTAGTCGAACGTGGTAACAATGTTCGTCTGTCAAAGGTGGAAGAGATGTTTTTGTAAAGTTATTACTTACTGCCTTTGCTACAGAAATTCCTGGAGCCACTGGGGCATTGCAAAAGTTTATTCCTGATTCTTTGTCCTTAGTTTCGTCGATCACACGTTTGCAATCGTTTCTCGCTTCGACAAAATAATTGCGACTTTCAGCGGTCTGATTTTACCAGTACGTGTAGGCTTGCTGTTTCCTACCTACAGCGCTTTCGCATCTTCTGTCGAACCAGGGCTTTCACTTTGACGGTAACTTGATGGAATTTGGGATGTATGCTTCCATTCCTGAGGAGATTACTTGTGTAATCTCTTCGCAGCAGACTGAATGACGGGTCTTTAGTGCCAAAGCAGGTCGAACCAAGGAAAATTTAGGTAGAACTCCCTTAGATCGTCCCAGTTTGCGGAATTTTAATGCCAGATTTTGCGAGGGAAGGGTGGATCCTTCTGTAGAACTGGCAATACACCAACCGTTGTAATAAGTTTGCGATCGGTAGTACCTAATGACGGACTAACTGTAATTGTGTACCGTTCAGGATTGGTGGTTGGAAAAAATCCTGGAGGGTGGCGAATTCGCCCCTCTCTGAGATTCGAGTTCTATAAGTCTATAAGTTGAGTAAGCCCGCAGCTGATGGCAAATGCTTCAGCTCTCTACCTTCGTTGTCGGTCTTGTTGTGATGTTCGAGCCAGTTGGTGTTGTGGACATTGAAGTCTCCCAGAATAATAATCTCTGAATTGGGATGATCGACCTGTATTGAGTCAAAAGTCGTAGCTAGTGTTTTAAAAAAGCGTTGGAAGGCTCTATCGCTTGGAGGGTGATAGAGACAACATATAAACTTGGTTACTCCCTTGGCGGTGAACTTGAGCTACATGACGTCAAGGTTGTTCGGTTCGAGTGTTTCCTCGCGGTGACATGAAAGGTCACTTCGCACAAAAAGGCATATTCCGGACTTATGACTAAATCGGGTGTGTAAGTCGTAATCAGGATACGGGAAGTTTACTGTTATTGTAGAACATACTTGTGTTTTGTGTTTCTGTAAGGGTTAGTATGTGTAGTCTATTTGCTTGTAGATGTTGGTGTACCGAATTTATGTTTGTATTAAGGCCTCTTATGTTGCAGAAATCTATTCTAAATTGCTTCGGTATCTTTGCTTCATTGCGGAATGAAGGGCTCTCAGGGCCAGCCAGCGCCTGGAGATCCGAATGGCCTGTCAGTATAAAATTCATAACATTTTGGTCCCATATCTGTTCATACATTAATTGGAGATATATTTTTAATACCATCAATTTTGACACCAGATTCTTTGAAAAATTGAAAATTGGGAATGTCAGATGTTACTTCTAACCAAGTATCATTCTCGTTCATGTCCTGTTGTGATATTTGATTTTCGCCAACTATTTTTTCTACGTTTGCGATAATTGCTGCTTCGATGGTTTCGCCTCCCAATAAATCATCTCCTTCTTCGCATTTGTTGCTAGATGAAGCAGAAAGTACATAGTTAGCATCACCGCCAAACTCCCCATGATCGGTATACAGATCTTATTCAGATGCACTCATCAAATTGTCATCGATTAATAATTCGTAACACTCTAAGAATTGTCATTTTTTGCGCTTATCAACTGCTAAAAAACACACGCTTGTATGACTATTGCAGGGGAACGGTAATACAGTTGTGTAATTTTTTTGAAACGTTTAATGATGGTTAAACAAACAAATAAATATGTTAAAATTTGACGTTAATTATAGTCGATTAGAAATTAAGAAATAAAAGAAGCATTGCAAGTTGTTCCACTTCAAGGAAATTGCTTATTGATTCCTTGAATTAAAGCCGGCTGAATGTAGCATTTTAGCAAATTTAAAGCTTTACAAAAGGTATTTTAAGGATTTCAAAATTAGCTTTTTATTTGTAGTACCTTTATAGATATTCTGCACGTCGAAACAAGAATTTCCATCTATCGAAAATAAAAGAAAATACGAGAAACCCAAAACAAGCCTGTCACAATAACTTCCAACTATCCCCACCAGTCACATCAAATTCTTAGAGTCAAATTAGTGTGCGTGAATGTGACACTTTAATGATTTACTATTTAAATCCCACGATTATAGGAAGTTATTGCCCAGCTATGGAAGTGTTATAAAGGCCGCCAATGGACGTCCTTAAATTGCGGTCGTCGTTATCCGTCAATATGTTCAAAAAATAAATAATTAAGTGGCAAAATTTGCTGACTTAATATTGGTTAAAATATTTAACTAAAGCAAATATGATATTGATTTTTTAATATGCCTTACATTTCAAGGCAAACAATTTTCAAAATACTTTCTTTTTCATAACATGCGCATCTTCCGTGAAAGGAATAATATTTTATTGTTATAAGCATATATAGATAAGACCTGAATGAATACAATTCACATTTTGCAAATACACTGATTGTAAGCACTTCATATGTAAAGCGATACCACTAATTATGATAAAAGTCTAAGCAAAGCTGTAAGTAATTATTATATTTCATATACCTGCATCCACTAAGCCCCAAACATTTGTTAAATAACACAAATTTACTCAGAATATACACAACACTTATTCCACATTCAACGATTCCAGACAATAGGCATCGTCACTTATAACTAATCTATTGTTTTGGTTAGTAATTATTGGAGCCGATTTCGTTTTGATTCAAGTGATTTGCACTACTTGAATTTGATAATATTCAGTTATCACCTAAGCGCCATATACAGGACTGGACTGCCAGACAATGATTTGCTTATAGAAATTTAATGTGAGATACATAACAGCACAAGGAAGTTTTCTCATATTCTGTCGTTATCACCGAAATAACGTTTTCATTGAAATGTAGGCTCTAGTTATGTTAAAGATGGGCAAAATCTCGACATTTAATGTTCTTTTAAATTATCGTTGTTATGTCTCATTTTATCAATCCTGTTGACCACGATAATTATTAAATACATATAACGCATAGAAATGGTGTTCCTATATTCAATAATGCTAGTCTATTCATTATTCTCCTAACCAGCACATAACATTACAGATATTTTGTGATGTTGTATTTTTGTAAAGGATTGGTATTTGGCACAGTGGTAGTATATACTCATACCTTACGTTTAAGAAGTGGAACCAAGTTTGCAACAATGGGAGAGCAACGATATGGCGGATTGTATACCTGCCAGGAGCAAATTTGAGAAAATCGCTAAACGAGCACACCCGACCGTTACTATGGATGAATATCACTTACAAATATTACAGGAGGTGTTCTAGAATGTAACTGGACTATATGCCAGCCGCGTGGTGGCAGGTTGCCTACCATCTAGGCGCAGAAACTAATGAAATCGATTTTGTAGTGTTAAGGTAGGGATTTTTGTAAGTCATCCTTTTTCCACAGACAAGATATAAATAAATCAGCCCCCAATGGACCCATACACTCTTTTTAAGAAGGGAAAAAGTTTTTAAATCAGTATGCTCATAAATATATTAATCTCAAAACAGTTAACTTTAAGTTACCTTAGTTGTATGGTGGACAGAAAATTATAGGATTAAGTAAAGCGACATTTAATGCAAACAGACAGTTTAACAACATAATTTAGAGCGTTTAGCATTAATGCCATGTCGTTATAATGGATAATATTATTCATTGTACTAAACGTAATCACAGAATGAAATAATAAAAAACTTATTACGTCACAAATTTGAGTCATAAATATCAGACTTTGGCCCTTGTTTGACATTAATAATTAACGTTCTTAGGACACAGGCAGCTACGAAACTCATAGCAAAGTACTATAGATTTAGTGCATTTGCATTTCCATTAAATGACACAATCGTTGCTTTACAAGCCTCTTGCGCTGTAGGTTTAGTTCTATAGAGCAACCTCTATCCTTCCGGACCGGCTTTCCAGCCGCAAACTGACGGTGATGGCAGGTTCGAGTCCTTCAGGATTGGGAGACCGCTTGTCTGGTCTTCTGCGCCTCGTAAGAAGCCCTTAAAATTTGGAGATCTAGGAAATCTTCGGTCGGAGGACTGCTGTCTAGGGGTTTTCCCTTAGCGAAGAGCGCCCGACGGCATTTGGTGAGGCTTTCATAGTGCTTAACACTGTAAATTGCACTAAAAAAATAATAGAGCTGAATTTTGGTAAAGCCGAGGTGATACGTTTATTAGTATGGATACTCACGGGTCGTACATAACCATGACGACTCGCTGTATACCAGGATTTGTATCATCTACCTCTCATTGCTAGGAAAGGGGCGACTTCAAGGTGCAGCTTTAAGACAATCAAGGCTCTCTTCCTTTAAAACCTGTAGAATATATGAGTGCATGGAATGCTGGAAGTACAGCAGATAATGCTGCTGCTAAGAAATATTTAGTTATATGCTTTTTTTTAATCGAAGTTATATTTATTAATTTTAGTGTTATAACTACCTCATGCCGATGAGATTTCGTGAACAGCTAGAGACTGCTTTCCAGTCTCTAAGTGAATCCATAACTCCTCAAGCTCTTGTAGTTTGGCCCAGCATGATATAGCCAACACAACCACATCTGTATCTGATGTTCTAATCAGAACCTTTCTGTATCCATATTTTAGCATGTGAGCCAGATGCACAAAACATGCGAGAGTCGGTTTCTTCATGGTTACATGGAGTAAGATCAGTCATATCAACATCTGCATGGTTTGACGTTATGGAGTTGTCAGATGTAGACACAAGAATGGACTAATTTTTGGTGTGTAAGTAGATATGCTCCTAGCCAGAATGCAATACAGAGCAGTTTTTGATTTCGGAATTTCGAAGGAAGCTCATCCAGTTAGCTGGCATTTTGGTGTCCATTCCTTACAAATCCCAAACTATATCCTTCAATGAATGGAAAGAACCATTATTGACAGAGTCAGAGAAAATCGGGCAAATATCAGGCTTCATCAAATGTATAATGGCTCCTCCATCCAAAATCTTGGCTTGGATATTGGGGCACTCTGCTGTAGACGTAGACGAGCAAGCGAGACATTGATTTAAAAGCTCTGACTTAGCTGTAGACCTCATATCGCTATTTGTGCTTGAGAATTCTGGTGAAAATTCGTGGCTCTCGTGGCTGAAGAACTCGTCGAAATTAGCCGGGCGCTTGATACTGATTGCAACGTGCAATCTAATGAACAGGTCATTTGTAGTTTTTAATGCTTTAATTTGGCTCTTTGCTCTGTTGTTGTCCTTTGGAATTTGAGAACCTCCAAAAATGACTAGCTTATTTCGTCTAATAGGCTCATGAATTGACACAGCTCCTTGCTGAAGTCTCTCAATCACAAAATTTAAGCACTGGTCTCACCCTAGAGTTTCCATAGTCATCACAGCCTGCTTAGAGCTTTCAGAGCAACTCTTGCAATTATTCAAATTGAATAACTCATCGGTTTCCTCGGCGAAAGGATTACCTAGTAACACGACATTACGTTAAAATAATAATAAATACATCGATTATTATGTTTTATTTATATGTACTTGCCTGCTGCTTTATTAGTTTCTGCGCCTAGAGGGTAGGCAACCTGCCACCACGCAGATGGCAGTTATGTTCCAGAATATCTCCCGTATTATTTGTTAGTGATATTCACCTATAGAAAGGGTCAGGTGTGCTCGTTTAGCGGTGTTCTCAAATTTACACATGGCAGGTATTCAACCCGCTATATCGCTGCTCTTCCGTAATTGCAAACTTGGTTCCACTTCTTAAAAGTGAAGTATGGGTATGCACCACCACTGTGCCAAATCTCAATGCTCTGCTCAAAAATGTAATGTTGGTCCCAATATCGCCGACTAACCGCCGTAAATATGTTTTCTTCTTCTATTACTTTACGACGCAAGGACAGTTTATCGCTCGCAACGAGTTCATAATTATTGACGTTCGACAGTTGCCAGTCCAAATAAAGTAGACATTTATTTGGATGTTTCTTTATTCCGATACAAAACTAGTATATTAAGATACTAGTTTTAAAAGACAATATTTTTCGCACGCGAGTGCGATTGTCTTTTAAAACTTGGATTTTATATACTATTTTCACTATTTTAAAACTTCTTTTTATTGAAAAGCATTATTTTTCCTGCTTTTGCGCGGCCAGCTTGTGATTTGTCCAGTCGTTACTAGTAGAGATTTCTTTCAAGGGACGGTGACATAATTTTTGCTAAGGTGGCCTTGATTTAAACAATTTTATTATTATCATTGCAACCAACCTAATATCAGTGCAACCAATCTTCGAAAAAAAAATAGAAAGAGTGTTCTTTGCGACACTTCTTTGGGTGTCCAAATGAAATCATATTGAAGGCAAAATAAACAAATTACGAAAAGGGTATGTTTTAAGCATGGTACGCAAAATTGTCGAGTGCTTAAAACACATCGATTTCACTACGAATTTCATACATGTTTTTTTTGTGATAGCGGAGAATTTGATATTTTTATGATTTTATTTGTATTTAAAACATTTTGAAAAGTAGGCAGGGAATCTATTTCTAAGGCACTGTTGCATTGTTTATGCATTGGTTAATAAAACGGTTCTCAAGAGCAAACGTCGCGGGTCACCCTATTTCCTACAGTTTTGCGAAAAAATCGCCATAAATGAGTGATATTGACTAGTCTATGGATATTGAACAAAACGCTGAAACTGCGCTATCCACGTTAGTGCTCGAAAAATCGATAATTTTATACGAAAACAACTACAATAGCTTTGAAACCTGGACCAAGAAAATTTTACTGAGAATACTGAGAATTTTACAGAAAATTACTACTAGCCTATTTTCTGCAGCTATCCAGTACCCTAAGGCCGTCAACTTGTGGAGTAAATACTCCATGCGCACCATGATTTAAATAAACAGAAATGTAAATATTAGCAAATTTACCTACAAACCTAATTGCATTTTTAACCCTGGAGGGGTCGCGCTATAAAAATTTTCGTGAGAGGTCGCGCGTGAGAGTTTTGCACAAAAACAACAACCGAATACTGCTATAAGAAGAAAATGGAAGCAAACGATTAACAAAGGAAAGTTTTACCTGAACATGGCGGCTAAATCCTCCTAATCTAGCAAACCAATCTAAAATAGGACCCTCTATTGTCGCCACGGTCTTGTATAGATAGAACCACTGTAGTAGCAGGGAAGGATTCACATTGATAGAAGAAGATGCCATTAAAGATTGTCAATCATTTATTAATATTAAAATTCTGAAAACTAACCCTCATGTTCCAAGAATGTTTATGATTGCTGACGGATCAACAGATGATGTCAATGTTTTAGATATATTTCGTAAGTATGTAAAATTCGTCCACTCAATCCGACACATCAGCGATTTTTCTTAACATATCGAAGTAATAAAGGTAACAGTTGGATATAGCCCCATCATTGAAATTCGCGATTTTTTACATATTTAGGTATTCCAATGGAATAAAGAGTAACTAAATTGGCAGAAACAAGATTTGTTGCATATTTCTTATAATTTTGGTTAATTATTATAATGGAGATATATACAATAGAAAAGGATGGATAATAACTGGATATAACTCCATCATAGAAAATTAAAGTTTTTTAAACAAATATACATCCATCTGCAATATAAATGGTATTTTAATGAATAATAAATGGATTAAAATCATTCCGCATGATTTTTCTAACCTATCTCCCAGCTAGCCAAGATACTAAAATAACCTGAAGGTGCTCGCTACACATAAGGCGTGCGAGAGGCTTAAGTTCTACATTTTGCGCCCGACGAACACAAGACGAAACTAACCAAAACTAACCCAAACTAGCCCAAACCAACCAACATCAACTCAAATTATGTAACACAAAGATAACCAAAACTAATCCAAACTAATCCAATCTAACCGAAACTAATCCAAGCTAATAAAAGCTACTAAAAGTCTTAGTAGTTTCATTGGTTTTTAATCGAATTAACCAAAATTATTTAAAAAATACAAAAAATCTTGGTTCCGCCAATTTATTTTCTTTCAAATTTACTTCTTTATGCATTAGAATTTTTCGAAATATAAAACATGGTGAGATAACCCGCATCTTTAAAATACTATTTCATTAGACCTGATACATTAATTTTTGAGACACCCTATATATGCGTATATTTTGAGACACCCCTTATACATGTAAAAGATAAAAACAAGTCATAAATTGAAGTCGAGTTTTTGCGAGGTTTTTTGGAGGAGATCCGAAAGGGATTGCTCGAGAACAAAAAATGGAGAGTCAGCAGCCATCGGAGTGTACGGTTTATTTTGGTGAATTGTTTTGCTTCTGTGTTGCGATATGTCATTACAAGTCGGTAAAATGAAACTTATAATATTGTTATTAACATAATTTGTACCATTATATATTTTATACTCATTGATAATTCATAATTGATGGTATTAACCTGTATATATATTTTGATATTGTTATAAACCTAATTTGCACAAATATTTCATTTATTCTCATTGATAATTCATATTTGATGGCGTAACGTGTGTATATATTTTGATATTGTTATTAACATAATTTGCATAAATATTTCTCCTATTTTCATTGATAATTCATATTTGATGGCCTAACCTATGGATATATTTTGATATTGTTATTAACATAATTTGCATAAATATTTCTTCTATTTTCATTGATAATTAATATTTGATGGTATAACATATGAATATATTTTGATATTGTTGTTAGCATAATTTACATAAATATTTCTTCTAATCTCATTGATAAATAATATTTGATGGACTAACATGTGTATACATTTTCATATTGTTATTAACATAATTTGCATAAATATTTATTCTAATCTCATTGATAAATAATATTTGATGGACTAACATGTGTATACATTTTCATATGGTTATTAACATAATTTGCATAAATATTTGTACTAATCTCATTGATAATTAATATTTGATGGCCTAAGATGTGTATACATTTTCATATTGTTATTAACATAATTTACATAAATATTTCTAGCAATCTCATTGATAATTAATATTTGTTGACCTAACATGTGTATACATTTTCATATTGTTATTAACATAATTTGCATAAATATTTCTAGTAATCTCATTGATAATTAATATTTGATGACCTAACATGTGTATACATTTTCATATTGTTATTAACATTATTTGCATAAATATTTCTTTATCTTCATGGATAATTCATATTTGATGACATAACATGTATATACATTTGGATATTGTTATAAACATAATCTGCATAAATATTTCTTCTATTTTCATGGATAATTCTTATTTGATGGCATAACCTGTGTATATATTTAATGAAATCGTGTTATGCTGTGATCAATACTGCTTTAAGTGAAAACATAAAATGTATTATTTGCTGTCTTTTCGTGCTAGGGTTTTAATATTAGAATGAGTGAGAGAGTACACAAGGGCCTTGATGAATCTATACTAACCATTTCCTACCCTGACGGGAGAATATCCTAGTAATAAATATAATGATCATTCTAGAGATAAGTTTAAAACTATACTATGGTATTGTCCCATATTTGCAACTAAATAGCTGGGTAGCCTCCGTAATCCAGGACCTCAGTACCTACCAGCGGCGTCTGGTTAACTAACAAAAACCTCTTCAGTTTTAAATGTATTGTTGCAAGTGTGGAAATGCGAATTGTGGTACGGGAGACAGTAATTTAATTAATTAAAATACTAATAGATTATACAGCATAATTCGGTTTAGGAATTTAGATCGAGGGTTTCTCTGCCGTACTCTTTCCCCTCGTGAATTCCAGGCTGAGTCCGGCACGTTTTTCTTTAATAAATTAGGCGTATTAGGAATCTGTGGTTTCATTTACATGATGCACCGTTCCCTCAAGTTTCCCTAAATGTGTTCCGTTGAAGCGCATAATGAGTGAGTAAAATTGTGCAAGATATAATAATAACACAACGTAGGCATTGGTCCTCTTTTTAATCCATTTCTTTTTAATCTAATTTGACGATCATTGGCAAAATAAAGGCAAAACACAATTTTACTTGTCTGATTCAACTGTGTTGAATCGACCCGGGTACGTTATACTACAATGGGCAATTTCTTTGATGGGACTATATCCAGTTATTACTCCGAGGTAATTATTGGATATAGCACTATTATAATAATTAGACAGCTTTTAAAATCAACTGAGGATTAAGAGTTAGAGTACTGTTCTTATATACTTAGGTAAATTTATACTTATTGTAGTTATATCTCTATTTTGCTTCATATATACAGAATGATACTAAAATTAATTCTCGATTTTCTTAACTCAGATCGAAATCCCTCAATCTTTCCGGCAAACGTATTTCACGTGTTCTAGTCCTTCTTACTTCTGGACAACGTCTTACGTGTACGCCCTCATCGGATTCGTCGTTAGTGCTACCGTCTTCTGATATGTTTTCTTCGGAATCGCTCTCCCCTGGTTCTGAGCTCTATGAGTCAGAGTTTGCTATTTCCCGCTCTTCGGGCTGCTGATCCTCAACATCTAAATTTTAATTTTCAGGCTCCTCAACTTTCTGCACCTCTGGTTCTATATTTTCTTCAAGTGGAGCTTCGTAATTTGAGCCTCCAAATTGCTTCAGACGTTCTAAATGTGCCGTCTGCTCCTTCCTTCCAGTCAGGCTCTTAATTTGATACGTAACTGGCCCCTTTTTGGTTATAATTCGGTATGGTCCGGCCCATTTGGCTTTAAATTTAGTGGCGATTTCCTTTCCATGTACCGCAGGAGTGTTTAAGTGCACGAGTTCCCCTCCGGTGAATTCGGCTTTTGTTTTTCGATGATTGCGCTTTTCGCATCGTTTTTGCATTGCTTTATCGATGTTTAGTTTTGCAGTTTGATGTGCTTGTTGCATTAGCTCCACCATTTCACTTGCATAGTTTTCTGTCAAATCGTATCTTACCCTGTCTTCTCTAATGGAAGAATAAAATGCAGTTCCATGTCTCTACCGAACCTAAGGAAAAATGGTGTTTCTTGGGTAGCTTCGTGGATAGCATTCCTGTACGACATTAAGGCGTACGGCAAAATTTCGTCCCAGCTATTATGATAGTCGCTGACAAAATGACTTATCATAGTTTTTAACGTT
>MU187997.1:51916-67812 GCA_016904865.1 Pissodes strobi | reverse complement strand
AAATAAGCATCAACAAAATGTGGGAGCACCTACAATACTTTCTGAGGATTTTGAAAGAAGTCTTGTAGATGTAATTGTGGCATGTGCAGAATTTGGAAGTCCCTTAGCTATTCTGGATCTAAGATTTATTGTTAAAAGTCATTTGGATAAGGAAGTAACAAGAATCAGGAAATTCAAAAATAATTTGCCTGGAGTGGAATGGGGTTACAGTTTTTTGAAACGGCATAAACATTGACTTACTCGAAGGCAGTGTCAAAATATTATAAGAGTGAGAGCCGAAAAGACTGAAGAAGAATTTATCAACTATTTTAATAATTTTGAGAGAAGCCTGCAAGATGTTGCTCCTTGTCGTATTTTAAACTATGATGAGATAACACAGATAACCCTGGTTCCAAAAAATGCATCTTTCGAAGAGGAACGAAGTATCCGGAGAGAGTAATCAACTCCACGAAAACAGCCATATCAATAATGTTTGCAGTGACAGCATCTGGAGAACTTTTACCTCCCTACACGATCTACAAAGCCGAGCGAATTTATGACCAAAGGTGCGTCGGAGGCCCCCCCGGGGCAAGATATAATCGGACAAAATCCGGGTGGTTTGACAGTGCTACTTTTCAGGATTGGTTTAATATAGTGATGTTTCCCTGGGCAAAAAAAATTGAAGTTCCCAAAGTCCTGATTGGTGACAATTTATCGTCTCATATCAACATTGAAGTTTTAGAAGAATGCTAAATGGCTAATATATGGTTCGTGTTTCTTCCGTTAAACTCGACGCACCTCACACAGCCCTTAGACGTCAGTTTTTTCAGACCTCTAAAAATAGCCTGGAGGTACATAATAACCTACTACAAACTAAAGAATCCCAGAGATTCTACGCTAAATAAAACCAGTTTTCCCACTTTACTAAGAACTCTAATGAACAAAATTGAAATTAACTAGGAGCTCATTATAAAGAACGGTTTTAAAAAAACTGGAATTTTTCCCCTTGATAAAAATTCTGTTCTTAAATCACAGCCAGCAAAAAAAATTGAGGGCACTACTCTACAGATAGGAGACACAGTTGTCAATTACCTTAAAGAAATGAAAACTTAGGCAGGACCCAAGGAAATTAAAAGGAAGAAAATGGTTCATGTTGAACCAGGAAAATCAGTGTGTTTTCAAGATCTGGCAAATATTCCTAATAATGTGGAAATGCAGGAAAGTGTGGAGGATGCCATCGAAGATTATCAAGATGATGACGCATCAAGAACTCAGGAGAATGATAAAACTCTCGATGAGCCGGACTTGCCTCAGTTTATGAATTTTGAAAACCAAGAGAATATTGGAAATAGTAATAGCACCCAAATCATCGACAATGAAGAATCCATCAATGAAGGAGATTTCGTGATTGTTGCTTTTAAAACTCAAAAAAGTACTGTCCATTTTATTGGGGAAATTCTTAGAAAAGATGAAGACGATTTTTTTGAGGTAAAATTCTTACGAAAGAGAAAAACAGCATTCAGAGTTCCTGACGAAAAGGATATATCTCACGTTCGCAAAAGTGAAATCGTCAAAGTTTTGCAGTAACCGAGGTGTCCTTCTTCCTCGAGAGATTTATTCTATTTCGAAGATGATTTGACAAATTTTAAATTTAACTAGGATGGTTTCTGTAATAATAATACTAGTGATTAGATAGGTTACCAAAGTTTTAACCAAAAAAAATGTTGTTTCAGTTAAAGTTATGTTTTATGTTTAATTTTGCAGAATTTTTAGTGTCTAAAATAAAGGTCTTTTCTAAATAGTCGATAACTTTTTTATTTTTCAAGATATTTTTGTTTGGAAATTTCACGCTAGAGCAAAATTTGACCAAAGCTGGTCTAACTTTGCCTTCTTAAGCCAATTATATGGCATGGAAATGTTACCCCAATCCTGGGGTAACGTTGCCAACTTTTAGGCCAAAAAAATATATATATAATCCATTATTATAGGGCATTGGAAAATTAACTGATTATAGAAAACATGCCTAAATTTGACATATGTTATACATTAGGCACTACAGCTAAAGTATATTATGTTATCAATGAAAAACCCCCAAAAGTTTTTTCAAATTCAAATTCATAATTCAAATTCAAATTCATATATTTCATGTTATAAACGACAAAACGTCATGTACATACGTCAAAAAAGGTAGTCATATACAATATCAAAAAAAAATAAATTTAAAATAAAACTAAGAGTAATAATTAATACGACACTCACATACATTAAAATTTCTTACTTAAAAATATACAATATACAACTTAATTAAAATACAATTTAAAAATATAATTTAGGTCACCAATTTAAAAAGCTAAAATTTTCAGATACTTGATTTATGTAAAGTTAAAATAGTTATGTACAGAAAAAATTAAAATATTCATCTTGATTATAAAATGCATTTTCTAGTAAAATTGTCTTTAAAACATCTTTAAACTTATTTAATGGCAACTCCTTAATATTATTTGGTAAAACGTTAAAATATTTAATTACCCAGTATCCTGGGCCAGTTTGACATCTCTTTACGCGCCAATATGCTGGTATCAACTTAGCCCTATTTCTCGTCCGGTAATTATGCATATCTTCATGAGTGGCAAACAAATGAATATTCCTCAGAATATACAAAAGATTTTCCAAGATGTATAGGGAAGGCAAGGTAAGTATTCGCAGTTTTCTAAACTGGTCCCTGCAATCATCTCTATATCCCAAACCACTGACAATTCTAACAGCTATCCTCTGCAAGCCAAATAGATGTTGGGTATTTGGAGCATGACCCCACACAAGAATAGCATAGGATAGCTGTGAGTGGAAGATGGCAAAATAGGCTGACCTCAATGCTTGATCAGAAACATTTTCAGAGAGACGACGAAGTAAAAAAAGGCTCTTATTGAGTTTTGAAGCTAGATATTCTAGATGCACATTCCACTGTGCCTTCTGATCCATGTGAACTCCAAGAAACTTGGTTTGATGAACAGGATTATCCACAGCTCCCAGATCTCCCAGAGTGAACACCATTCTTTCAGTCTTTTCCTGGTTCAAAAGCAGTTTGTTTGAAATAAACCACCTTTCAGCCTTCAACTGTGCATCCCTAGAGCCCTGCAAGGAAGCCTCCAGAGTTCCACCAACAATAGAGATGGTAGTATCATCTGCAAAGAGGGTATACGTTGAGTTCGGATCTACTAAATGCAGGTCATCAGAATGGAACCCTGAGGCACCCCAATTGTTATTTCCCTCTCAGCAGACAACACCCCACCATACCGAACAGGCTGGTGTCTCTCCGTTAAATAAGATCTCAGCAGTTGGACACTGTCCTCCTGAAAACCATAGGCTTTGATCTTCTCCAACATGACTCCATGGTCAACACAATCAAAGGCCTTACTGAGATCACAGAAGAGAACTGCATCACAAGCCCGCTCATCAAATGCATTCATTATATCTGAAACAAGATTCAGGATGCCAAGAGTCGTGTTCCTGCCTTTGCGGAAACCAAACTGCTCACTCGCAAGAAGATTATGCCCCTCAAAAAAAGGCAGCACCTGTTCAGCTATGACCTTTTCAAATATTTTTGATAATATGGGCAATAGAGATATTGGTCTGTAATTTTCAGATTTTTCCATATTTCCCTTTTTAAATAATGGAACTACAAGAGCCCTTTTCATAGATTTGGGAAAGGTTTTTTGTTTAATACATAAGTTGACAATCCTTGTGAGAGGCACCAGAATCAGATTCAAAACCGACTTTATGACCCTGACGTTAAACCCATATATGTCCCTACTGTTCTTATTTTTTAATTTTTGTATTATATCTCTAACTTTATTAAAACTTACTTCAGAGAAAGAAAAAGTACTTGGGACAACATTGCCCTTTAAAATTTCTAGCGGGTTTGAATCTGCCTCTGGCAAACCCCGCACAATTTCACTGGCAATACTCAAAAAGAAATCATTAAAACTAGAGTTTAGATTTTTTGCCTCTACATTTTTTGTTTTGGAATTTTTAATATTTTTATTTATAATCTGCCACATGCATTTTGCCGGGTTTGCTGAAGATTTAATGCGAGAATCATTAGCAGAAATCTTGGCATTGCAAATGGCTTTTTTATAGACAGTTTTGTGTTTTTTGTAGCAATCTTTGTTTTCATCACTACCATACTGTCTGCTAATTTCTCCCAGAAATCTCAAATGGCCCCTCTTTTCCCTTAGTCCTCGATTAAACCATTAAGTTGGCAAAGTCACCCCAGTTTACGGAACTTTATAAGCCAATATGCCGTCATTATTACGTCAGAACCGTGATATGTTTTAAACAATGGTAATATCAATATCACACACAATATTCTGCCTTATATTAACTGTGATCATATCTACTATATATGTACTATCATATTATCCGCATACTATAATTTCGAATTATAATTGTCTATAATCAAGCTGCTTGATAAGCTAATATGTGGCGATATATCTGAAGCGCCACAGGGTGTTCGGTCACTGTCTCTAATGCGGATAATTTATTAATGTATTATTATATTATGTTACATTAGTAAGCTCTCGCTTTTAGTGTATCGTATATTGCAGGCGTATGGCACTGCACGAGTTATTTCATAAATAAGCTTTCGATATAGTTCAGTTTCATTAAACATAAATATTATTCGGTTAGTTTTTTTCGTTAATTTTGTACTGAATATCTCGCAATTAGCATAGGAGCTAGTTAGTCAACATGCACCTCAACAGAAACAAAATATCTATCTATTAGCCTGATTATAATTAAAAATAGAGTAAACAGTTCCACATTTTCGCAGTCAATTGTAACACTAATCGATTTGGAAATTAGAATATTCGAAAGCTCGAACTTCTTGACATCATAGCTTCGAAGAGTCCATGCATTATCAGATAAGATAGCTCGTCTAAAATCATTTTTAGTTGAAAATGGTCTTTGGGTATAGGAAGGTCTTATTTATTTTACATTCATATTATAAGACTCTGTTTAATCACTAAAGAGGTTAACAAATGCAAAAGCAAACGAGACACCATTATGATTATTTCTCAACAAAGTAGACAATATAAGCTTGCATACATTAAGACAAAGAGCCAATATGATAATTTACTTAAGGCAGAAAAAAGTAAAAGTTATCAGACACGAATTAATAACTCCGATAATCAAATTAAATGCATGTGGAGCATAATTAATGAAGGAAATGGCAAGTTAAAATCGACAGAAAATAATTTCAATTTTAATGCAAACGTATAGAAAATATCTGACGATTCTAATGAACATCTAGTTAATATTATTTCGGAGTATTTAAAAAATTAAGAAAATCCACCCTTTCAATTTAATGCATGTAGCAACAATAAGTCAATGTACCTCAGCCCAGTCACAAAAGATAAATTAATGGAAATATTTCGAAAATTAGAAAATAAATATCGTGGATGTGAGGATGAAATGTCAACAAATATTTTAAAACAGTCTATGTATAAAATTCCGGATATACTAATGTATATTTTAAATAATTCTTTTACGTTCGGAGTTTATCGTAACCAACTTAAGCTTGCAACAAATAAACCTATTTATGAAAAAATGGATCAATGATCGAGTGACTTTGATCCCTATAAGTCCATCAGTCTCCTTCCAAGTTTTCAAAGAGATTTGAAATTGCTATGTGCTCAAGAATTTTAGAATTTGCAAAAATACTGACTTTCAGCATCATTATTTAGAGGGACGTTCCACAATTACTGCTATATTCCAGTTTACTAGAGTCATTTTGGAGCACTTGGAAGGCAAAGACTCTGCATTGAGAACTGTTTTTGGATTTAAGAAAAGCCTATGATGATATAGATGTTGCTATATAAGGCAGAAAGATATGGAATTGGGTGCTATAAGATAGCTACAATCTTATCTATCTAATAGAACTAAAAGGGTCACGATTGATAATGTAAAATGGAAGATACCACAGAGGAGCATATGGGGTCCTTTTTTTGTTTATATTATTTCTTAATGATAAGTAAAATCATTTTTTGACAACCAATTATGCTGATGATACAAACTTGTTGATTCCAGGTTCAGATATGCACAACTTTTAAAAATCTGCGCTTGAAACTATAAAAAACTGGTTCATTCAAAATAAATTAATTATTAACAGTGATAAAACAAACCTCATATTGTATAAAACAAAACAAAATAGGGCTGACAAGCCAGCATAGATTAACTTGAAGAAATGAATGAATGAATGATCTTGGGGGTATTAGTACATTGCAACCTGTATAGATCTATTGTGTCCTTCCTCCTTGGTGCTTCCGTTGATGTGATCCTCAATCAGAGTACCTCATCCAGCTTCAGTGCTTTGATAAAAGCAAGTAGTCTGAATGGTTATATGGATGCAAGTTCCTCCTGTTCGACGAATCCATGGTTTCCTTCCCCTCCTCTTCTCTCCAGGTGCCTTCTCAACCGGCAGTGGCCCGAAAGAAATCCGGTTAGGATGCGGAGATTGTTCTTATTCAGTGTTATAAGTTTTTTTGGTCTTCCTGGGTGAGGGAGCGGTAGAAACATCTTTGATTGCCTTAACCCTGGTAGGCGTTCCCATAGACTGATCCATTTGGTTCGCTCTTCTTTCCTGAATCCTCCCGTGTAGGTGTGCGTCCCTATGCCACAGATAGGTTCTGATCCTAAAAGCGGAGTTTGTGCTCCTACTTTTGCCAATTGGCTGATTTTTCGCTGCCTTCTATCTCAGTGTGTCCTGGTATCCATTGAAGGGATAGTGTGTTATTCTTGCCTAATTCGTTTAGCCTATCTAGGCATTCCCATACCATTCTGAAGCTGATTGTTGGTGAGCTCAGCGTTTTGATGGCTGCTTGACTGTCTGAGAAGATTGTTCTCTTCCTATAGTTTCTATCGATGTTGAAATGCGCGCATCTTCATGTGGCGTTAATTTCCGTCTGGAATATGTTCGGGTGTTTGCTCACTGCTTCGGAGAATTTGGTTCCTGGCCCAAATACCCGGAGTATTTCGGGTCCCCTGTTCAGTTCTTGACCCGTCTGTATATCATTTTATTGCGCTTTGCTGCAATGTGAGAATACAAGTGGTGTTCTTTTTTCATTCTTCTCTACTTCTTATCACGACCGTGAAGTATTTTTCAAAATTGTATTTTTTGACTATATCGTCCCTCGGGAGCCCATGAAGTGGTATATGCTTTGTTAGGGATGTTAATTCACTCTTTCTAAACTATCCTCCCTCGCCCGCTCCCTTTTTTTGTGATTCTAGTCATTGCTTGTATAGCTGCTCCCTCTACAACAAAGTGTAGAGATGCGAGGCCCACAATTGCCGCGATTCCTGTTGTTGGACAAGGTGTCATTGCGCCTGTTATGCTTATGCACGCCAGTCATCGCACTTTGTTGAGAGCTGATTTTATGCTCTGCTTTTCCGTTTCCTTGAACCAGAATATCGACCAGTAAAGTAGGGTGGGTCTTACTAGCATTGCGCACATCCATTGCAGGGTTTCTGGTTTAGATCCCCACGTTTTTCCTGCAAAGCTTCGGCACACCATGAGGATCTTCGTAGCTTTAGTTACAACTTCTTCAATGTGTTTATTCCATGTGAGTTTGCGGTCCAGCGTTATGCCTAGATATCTGACTTCCGATGCCGGTGTAATATACCGTGTATTCGGATAACTTTCATTCTAGAGAGTTCTCTCTTCCTAGAGAAGGATGCTATGGTTGTTTTCGATGGGTTTATTTCCAGCCCCACTCTTTGGCAGCATTCTTCCTTAGAGTCCAACTTGAATGAGTTCACCTAGTATACCCTAACACTTTCCTCTTGTGTGTTGATATTATCATCGGCATACCCAACACATTGTAGGCCGAGGTTTGTCAGTATTTCCAGTAGTTCATTCACCTCTAGACTCCACATTAGTGGTGAGCATACTCCGCTCTGTGGTGTACTTCGAGTGGTGCTCACTTCAATAGTCTGATTGCCTACTGAAGGTTCTGCTGTCCTCGTGGCTATGTAAGGCAGAAAGATATGGAATTGGAGGCAGTGCTATAAGATGTCTCCATTTTATCTATCCAATAGAACTGAAAGATTCATGATTGATAATGTAAAATGAAAGATTAAATTTAACAGAGTCCCCACTCTCCACAGGGGAGCATATTGGGTCCTATTTTATTTATATTACTTCTCAATGATATAAGTACTTTGGAGAATAATTATTAGATAACCAATTATGCTGATGATACAAGCTTGCTGATTCGAGGTTCGGATATGCACAAGTTTTGAAAAACTCAGAATCTGCGCTTGGGGCACTTGGGAGCACTCAATGAAAACAAGATCACAAATACCACATTAGTGAAATTTAAAGGCGTTTGGTCAGTTTGATGTAAACACGACTTAAATATGGATCCAAAAGCGTTTTCTGTCCTTCTTTATCGTATAGAATCTTATGCTGGGTCCAGACCAAGCAGACAAAACAACGTCAAGACAGAAACATTTACGTTTGGCGACAAAGTAGCGACAAAGCCAATACATTTCTGCGACATTTTTGTCTCATTTTTTTTTTTTCAATTTTGTCTTGTCTGAAGACCTTTTTTTTGTCGCAATTTTGTCATATCTTTGTCTTTAAATCGTGTCCACTTTTTGTCTGCTTGGTCTGGACCCGGCATTAGACTGGAGGCCAACCTGGTTCCGAAAAGACGCTAAGATTTTTAAAACATGCGTCTAGACAACAAAAAATCTACTGTTATTGAGTGAATAGAATAGGAAAGGACAAATGAATAACCAACATCGTGAAGAGTAAGGTACTACTTACATCTGACTAAGTGCGAAGAGAAAGAACTGCTTGGCTAAAAAATTGAGAAATGGTGTCAGATAAATGACAGGCGAGCCGCTCAGATAAATCATCAGTAAACTTATGATAGGCATCATGATCACCAACACTAGACTATTAAAGGGTAAAAATATTGATAATTTACTTAATGAGCTAAAGCCTAAAATAAATCTTAAGATAAGTCACATGTAAACGATGAGAAAAACCGAGCCTGGCATTCTTATAATTAATTCAAGCAGTTCATATAATCAACCATATCTAATTAAATATTATCTAAACAAGAAAGCGTGTTCGGGCATACTCGACACAACGTAATGCGTCTCCGATAAAAAACTTCTTCGTCCGGCCAGCTGGCCCAAATTAAATGGCGTTAAGTAGACTCCTTCTGTGCTGTGCTCCGGAAATGACCCTTTGATTTGTGTCCCCCAAAGCAACACTGACTGAGGTTTACAGAAGCTATTGACATCTGTGTACTATGTGGAATAACAATTTATTTAGTTAGCGAGCTTTATGTGGATCGAATAATAAACGTAAACACTAATTTAATAAATTAATTGTTTTTGCATTGTCATAATTTTATTTCAGATTCTATTTGTCCAAATTTCACCTTAATTCGAGTTAACAAACTGTGATTAAACAATCCCGATCAGCTCACCCTGACCATACACATCAACAAAAAACCTCCCTAGATTTGTAAATGAAGATTCAGATCGGGCAACCTGGCAATTTTTACCTGGTGACCATGATCATTGGATGTTGAATTCCCTGCTGCGTAAAGGATAATATCGTTGACTGAATAATACAGTCAACGATATTAAAAAGAGAAATAAATTTATGCTTACCTGTATGGCTGAGACTAGAGCGGATATACCCAAAATGAAGAGAATGTTGGATTCAATGGAAATGAAGATTTTGAGATGAATCAAAGTGATAACCCCGAGGGGTAGTAGATATGTTCTATATGGTTGTGAAGCATTCATGTTTGTCAGATAAATTGCTGCCTAATTCTCCACCTCAGTTGTAGACTTTTTGAACAAGCCCGCTTCCACTCTAGCCCCAGGGTGTAAGTTGCACAAGTGCTAATTTAGTGACCTTAATGAAGTTGAAAAATCTGAAAGAACTGGAACATACTCGACATTTCGAGGAACAAATCGCCCCCGTTGTCAAGAACGAAAAATTTAAAAATGAAAACGGTTAGTAAAATTGAGAAATTAAGAAGTGCCTAAATATCGTCAAATAAAGATAAATGTCTTGCTTCAGTTTTTGTTAATTTTAATGACACTTGGTAGCCTCTGCTAAAACTAAAGTTTTTTTTATGACAGTGGCACACATACTAAAGGTAGATCCTATGGCACTCGTCGAGAGGTGTGTGCGCGAAGATGTTGATTGACACAGTTCTTGAACAGTTGTAGGCTATAATTAGTGGGAAACAGATGTCCTGGGAGTGAGTCCCACAATGATGCAGTGTGCCAGATAAAGTAGTCCTTATAAAGCGACGTTCTAGGTGTGTCCAAGTGTACAACGAACTGGTGCGCTCTTGCCGTCTGTCGCGACTGTCTGACAGGCGTTGCTGGGGGCGGGATGATGCGTGCCAAATCCTGGGAACATCTGCTTTGAAAATATCTGTAAAACAAGGATATCTCGGCCACATGTCTGCGGTGTTTCCGACTATCCAGATCCCGGGTCAACTCCGGGTCGCCGACGAGGCGCACAGCCCTCTCTGGTATCCAGCAGCTTTAGGGTGTGCTTAGGTGCGGCACCTCAGATGTGTGAGCAATATTCTAGGCACGGTCTTATTTGCGCTTTATAGAGCAAGAGCAGCTGCTGCGGTGTATACAGTTTTTTGTTGCGAAATAGTGCACCAAGCTTCTGCGAGGCTGATTTTGCGATGTTAGCAACGTGGTCATGCCAGGACATATTGCTGTTGACCGAGACACCCAGTAGTCCGATTGACGAGGATGAAGGAATGGTCGATCTTGCCATAATGATATCAGGACCCGCCGTATTGACTTTCTTGGTAAACGTTGCTGCTTGGGTTTTGCTGCATTGAACTGAATCCAATCCCTGTCGCCCCAGGTTCGAACTTTCTCCAGATCTTGATTATTTGTTGTAATCTGCTCTTGCCTGCGGTGATAAATCTCAGTCGCTGGTAAAGGTTTTTCTGATCTAAATTGAGAGACAAGGGTACTGTCATCTGCAAACCTATAAATAGGAATATTGGTTTCGGTTAGCAGGTCATTAATATAAATGAGGAATAGAGTTGGTGAAAGTATTGCGCCCTGAGGCACTCCCGCATTTATGGTAAATGTGTCTGAGATGTGTCCATCAACTGCAACGTGCAGAGATCGGTTCTTAAGGAAACTGGCAAGCCAGCTGTAGAGAGACGCTGGGAGTCCGAAGGATGGCAGTTTGTTGAGCAATCCGTCATGCCAAACTCTGTCAAATGCCTTTGAAATATCTATCGCTGACATAGGCCAATATATCTCCAGTCGATCTCTGTTGCGAAAGCTGATAAGAGACACTTAAAAATTAACCAAATCTTTAAACAAGTATCATTGAATTTTCCCCAAAAACATAATATTAAATTGTAGATATAAGTGTATAGTACCTCAACGCAGCAATCATAACACTTCCATGCCACACTGACCTAACAGACCAGTAATTAAACGATATGACATCATTCTGGTCACCTTGTCAAAGTGAATCAAAACTTGACAAAGTACATGAGCTTTTTTCTGTTTTAATTATTGCACTTACTAACCATTTTCATTTTTAGATTTCTAGTCCTTGACAACTGGGGCAGACTTGTTCTTTTAGATTTTTCAGCTTCATTAGGGTCATTAAATTAATACTTGTGCAGTTTACACCCTGAGGTCAGAGCCGAAGCGGCCTTATTTAAAAAGTCTAAAACTGAAGAGTAGAAATAGGCAACAATTTGCCTAACAAATCCTAAGGGGCAAATTTCGAAATTAAGAGATCAGCGGTCTGTAGATTATCATGAGATTCCCCAGAATACATGGACGATGCTGACAGAGTGCAACCAAACCGGTTGGTTTGGGTTAAATTGAGCTTGCCTCGCTAGAAGGTTAACCAGAACCGACTTAAAAGGACTTGTCCTACTAAAAGAAGAGGATGGAGAAGATGAAGAAAAAGTGTCGATAATAGTATCGTCAATGAGCACTAAATACTCTAAAGGAGTTGTTCTGTGTTACAAATATAGGTATTTTGACAATATCGAAAAACTAATTAACACGATCATATTGACGCATTCATAGGCATACCTATCTAGGATTTAATGACCATAAGAGTAATTGCTGAGTGGGAAGGCGTGCCCGTCAGCGCCAAAGAACCATGTCTTATTTAAGAAAACATGTCTTATTTATATAAAATCATTATTGGAACATGGGAGCCCGCAAATTTTATATTAAACATCTAAAAAAAACGATATGTTTACTTCAACTTCAGCTTTAACAATGCAAAATTAATATTATGAAATACAAGTATCTATTTATTTTGTGTTCTATATTTTCAAATTGCTTGCCTCAACTTCCTTCCATGTTTAAAGAAAAAATTTCCAAATTTTCCGATCTCACCGATCTTCGAATCCTTCTAGTCCAGCGATTATATCAAGAATCGTGTTTTGAATGAAATATATAAATATAAAAAAATGTTTTGCTAATTTTGGTTGAATTAACGCTTCTGAATTTTAAATTTAACAGCTCTATATTTGTTAAACGATTTTTGAATGCATTCCGTTTCCTTTCTTTACCTTTAGTATATGATCTTTGTTATATTATCATCAGCACACTTATGAATAAATAATTCCATGATTTTACATACTTCTTTCTGTCCATGTCATTTCCCTGATTTTCATGTCCTTATAAATGCTATCGTACTATCATATATTTCTCCGTCGGCCACTTTTTATTTGTATTGATTACTTTCTTCTGATTTCCTTTATAGGCTGCTCTATCTTTGTCTGGAACTCCTGACTGAAATTTTGACCCAAAAGACGAACGCGGCATCACGGCGACTACAGCCAAGGAAAAAGCAAACATGCTCGTCAAAATGTTTTTATCGCACTCTACCTCAAACGTCCCCTAAGGCAAGGCTCTCTCCACCATATCGGACATTAACACTACCATGGCAGAAGTTATGTTTCATCACCGTGATATTCGTAAAATCCTCAAAGAACTAGATACGCAAAAGGTATCAGGACCGGATGGAATAACTGTCTTTTTTCTGTGTCTTACCGAAATGGGATTGGGAGAAAGTCGCTCGAGTGCAACCCGGTCCAAAAAAAGGTAAGCAAACTACGCTCTCAAACTATCCCAATTACCTTAATTCCAATAATCTCCAATGTTATGGAACGTGTAGTCAATCAGCAACTACTCAAGTACCTTGAGATCAACAGATTAATTAGCGATAACCAATACGGTTTTCGCAAAAAGAGATCGACAGAAGTTATATTGGCCTATGTCACTCATATATGGAGTAGGGCAATTGAGAACTACGGAGAATCTCGAGAGATTGCGTTGGATATTTCGAAGGCATTCAGCAGAGTTTGGCATGACGGATTGCTCAACAAACTGCCGTCCTTCGGGCTGCCAGCCTCCCTCTGCAGCTGGCTTGCCAGTTTCCTTAATAACCGGTTTATGCACGTTGCAGTTAATGGACATATTTCAGACATATTCACTCCCGCATTAATGGGGAGTGTCTCAGGGCGCAATACTTTCACCAACTCTATTCCTCATCTATATTAATGACCTGCTGACCGAAACCAATAACCCTGTTTACAGCTTTGCAGATGACGGTACCCTTGTCTCCCAATTTAGATCAGAAAAACCTTTACCCAACGACTGAGACATATCACCGCAGACAGGAGCAGATTACAACAATTAATCAAGATCTGGAGAAGGTTCGAACCTGGGGCGACAGGAATTTGGTCCAGTTCAATGCAGCAAAAATCCAAGCAGCCGCGTTTACCAAGAAAGCCCATACGCCGGGCCCTGGTATCATTATGGCAGGTTCGACCATTCTGGGTATCTCGGTCAACAGCAATATGTCCTGGCATGACTACGTTGCTAACAAGCGCAAATAAGACCGTGCTTAGAGTATTGCTCACACATCTGAGGTGCCGCACCTAGTCACACCCTAAAGCTGCTGGATTCCATTCAGAAGAGAGCTGTGCGTCTGGAACACCGCAGACATGTGGCCGAGATATCCCTGTTTTACAGATATTTTCACGGCAGATGTTCCCAGGATTTGGCCCGCATCATCCCACCCCCAGCAACGCCTGCCAGACAGTCGCGACAGATGGCAAGAGCGCACCCGTTCGCTATACAACTGAAAACACCTAGAACATCATTTTACAAGGACTCCTTTGTCTGGCGCACTGCATTACTGTGGAACTCACTCCCAGGAGCGCACACACCGCTCGTTGAGTGTCATAGGATCTCCTTATAGCGTGTGTGCCACTGCCATAAAAAAGTATTTTCTATATTCTTTTCCATTGAATAATGTGATAATCTATATAAACTAAAAAAAAAAATGAGGGGAAAACAAATTAATATAAACTAGAACCAGTGCACTCTTATGTTTGATAAAATGCCATGAGGGGTATTAGCTATTGTTGGGAAATTTAGATGGAAGTATATTCATACAGACATTTCAAAATTAGACATGTTCTACAGTATGCAAATCTTGAGATATTTGCCTGGTTTTCGAACCTAACTGTGCAGTTAGAAGTTAAGTGAAACATGGCAGCTTTATTTTCCAGAGAATATGACCAACCCATTTAGAGCTTATTTTCCATACACTGTCATAGTACACATGCTTTTCTCAACGAATCCATGACATACTCCGGTCAGGTGATTTTTAACTTGATGGGTTCGCCACCAACAACGGTCAATCATAATTTACTAAACGCCAATTCCACCCACGTCGTTATCAGATCTCCGGGCCAGTGCCGGGCAGATGCGATCTCCGCAGGGGTCTCAATGGGGTGTCGATATCCGATCGATAACTAATCAACTCATTATATCCTTGAAGCATCTGCTTTCTTGCGCTTCACGAACAGGTTAAGATTGTGTTTTTGATATGCAGTAATATGACTGTTAAAATTTTGCTAATCAGTGGTGCTGGGTAGGAATTTTGAACCGTGGTTGCATTCTGATCGCTTGTTGGAAAAATAAAAATACCGTAACGATTGCAATAAAAATATTTCCAGATATTTTACTGTTATATTATATAAAATATTAAATCTTGAACATAAGAAATACAATACAAATTTTAGGAGCTGGATTATATGGTAGGATATGTAAGCAATATATGAGCCTAAATTTCGCGACGACTTTAACATATAAATTCAATAAGTGGATCCATTTCCTGGTTTATTGGAAATGTCTTGATTTCATACAGGTTACTTTATACAGCTTTAGACAAGTCAGTTCACAGCTTTAATCTGGTCTGTATACCCTTTTAGGTAGGTCTGCATACAGACCTGTCTAACTCTAACGGTGTATACTAACTCTAATCGTGCTGTATAGGAATGTATACAGAAATTTCTAAGGCTGTATATAAAGCTGTGTACACACTTGCCTAAAGCTGCCCAAAGTTGTATTCAGACCTGCATAAAGCTGTATACGGACCTCTATAAAGCTCAGTTCAATAATCTGTATGGCATCAAGACATTTCTGAAGAATTAGGGAATATGATCCACTGTGTTAAAATGCTTATAAAATATAGATTCTGTTCCGCTGTCTTATATGAAACAGACGTGCCTGGCACGAGAAAAAAAACCACATCGGAACTTAAATTTTCATGTGGCGATTTACATGTAGAAAGCGCGAAGTTTTAAAAATAAATAGAGTAAAGCTAAGTGTTGTTTTGTGAAGATTTGAAACTTTCTCATTTATTGTTATTATCTATATCCAGCCTAAGCCTCAAGATTTTTCTTAACATCTAAAACATATAGAGTATTGTGATCTAAAAGCTCTGTGATGATGATTTGTATTAAGAGAAATTATAAACATTCTGTCGGCCATTCCTATTAGCGTCTACATGTATTTATATA
>MU187997.1:28230-50424 GCA_016904865.1 Pissodes strobi | reverse complement strand
AATCATTATCTGGGTCTTCTCTGCATTTAGCAGCAGCCTGTTAGAGCAGAACCAGGTTTCTGCCCTCTCCTGTGCAAACCTGATAGCCTCTAACTCACCATCCAATGCATCAGCAGCAAGAGAAATAGTGGTATCATCAGCAAGGAGAGTATATTTAGCAATTTGGTCACTATAAGGAGGGTCATTGACATATATTAAAAATAATATAGGCTCAAAAATTGACCCCTGGGGTACCCCTATTTTGATCTCACCCGCCGCTGAAGACTCCCCTGCCACCCTCACTACTTGACATCTGAGTTCTAGGTATGAACGAATCATGTCCACACTTATGATGTTAAAATTGTAATATTTAAGATTGCCAAGGAGGATACAATGATCAACACAGTCAAAGGCTTTGCTCAAGTCTAAAAATAAAACAGGCTCATACTGTATATTATGAAAAGCATCAAGAATAGCAGATACAAGATCCACTATGCCGTGAACTCTACTTCTGTTTTTCCTGAAACCAAACTGACATGGGGAAAAAATATTTTCAGTTTTGAAAAAATCCCCTATTTGAATGGCCATACATTTCTCCAGAACTTTCGAAACCAAAGGCAGAATAGATATTGGCCTGTAGTTTTCGGGTTGACCCGGATCCCTTTGCTTAAAGATTGGAGTCACACATGCAACCTTAAGAATAACCGGAAACACGCCAGCTCTCAAACATAGATTGATGATCAGAGGAAGCAGTATTTCATTTTTGACTGATCTTAGAAGTCTTATGTTAAGGCCATATAATATGTCCCGACTATGTTGGAAATGGTCTGTCTCCAAATCTCACTGCATCGGGATGGTCTGTATTAAAGTGGATGTTGAAATCACCAGCAACTATGATATTAGTGTCATTCTTAAAACCAGACATAATTTTTTCAAATGTTGCTAAAAAAGTGTCAAAACAGCCCAGGGTGGGCGATACAATGCTAAAATATATGAATTAAGATGTTTTATATAAACAGAACAATATTCAATACATTTATTAACACTAAGACTAGAAATTGTACAGGGACGTGCCTCTAGGTTAATTCTGGCAAGGATCATAGTACCACCACCTGTACTTTCACTCCGTGCAAAGTACCCTGCAACTTCAAAACCGTCAAATTGATAGGTACTAGCTTCCTCCGGGCATAGCCAGTGCTCAGTGATGCATACTATGTGAATATCATTGTCGGCTACAAATGCTTCTAGCTGACCGGATCGATATGCAGAACATTTAGTCTGACCGTCTCAGGACCACTGTTATGGCTCTTACCATTTAATGGCGATGAATGTTCATAATGCTGAGCAAAGGTATTGGTTAATAACACTCTGTGGTACAATAAGCCTAAAAGATGCCTTGTGTTTATCTTTTTGTCTGCATTTTTTCATATCTGCAGCCATCGCCCATTCCGTTATATTTAAGATAGTCAAGTACCTCATTCTGGGTTACATCGGGGGCAAGTCCAGACAAAAACAAGACTGCCGTTTTTGTTGCAGTCTTTAGATTTCCCCCGTTGTCATTGGATCCCTTAAGAGAGGCTGGCCTAACAGAAGTGGGTTTCTGCTTTGATTTTCTAACTACCTTAGTCTAAGTTTCCTCTTCCTTAGCATCTTTACAATTTTGCTGGTTGAGTGCCGTATCAACTGCTCTATTTATTTGGCTTAGTGTTATTGCAGACATTGCAACTTTTTGTAAATCCTTTTCTGTACTTTGCGCTTTATTTACTTTAATGTTTTTGTTTTCTTTTGCTGGTTCTCTCCTTTGCAAAACTGCGGTTAGCAATAGGTTCTGCTGGCCTTCAGTATCGATATCGGAAACGTTACGATGATAAACCACCTTTTTAGATCCATCGTCCTTTTTTGATTGCTGTTTTGGTTTTGATCCAGCATCATTGATTAAAGTTGGGTTAGGGTCACGTTTCTTATTTTCTTTTCCATGTGAGCCGGTCTCAGATATAATGACAGATCGTTCCAATTCCGCATCGCTACACATTTTTATTTCGCTACGCGGTTCTCAATCAAGCCCATTTCTTCTGTTTGGTTTGGCACTTTTGGTTCATGAATGTCAACGTCGACGATGATGACGTCATCAGGTTGATAAGCCGTCATGCTTGGTTTTCGGGATGCAGGGAAAGAGGATTGTTGTTTTTGTTTACCTTTTTCTTTTCCTTGGCGGGATAATTTTTTGTGTTTTTTCTGCATCTACAAATTTCTGCTTCCACAAGTCGGCATTTTCATGCTGGATTCTATTTTTATCAGTTAGCTCCTTTACTAACCTTTTTAGATACTCGATAATTTCGGTTTTCTCGTTAGCATCCACTCCGCTAACTTTACTTTTGTCGGCAGCATCACAACAAACTACTCGAGTTTTATCCATGAATACGACTTTTCCACGCAGGGCTCAGCCTTTGGTGTCAAGTATTTTGGCGTGCACCTAAATGGTGGCCTGACATGGAAAAGGAAAATCCAAGCGGTAAGACAAAATCAAGCGAGCAATGGCTATGCTAAATCCCATGACGGGAAGACTTGGTCAAATGTCACTGAAGACTAAGTTTACTATGGTAAAGACGATAGCTAGGCCTCAACTGACGTATGGTTCAGCGGCCTGAGGAATACGCAACGAAAGCCAGTATGAAATTGCTAACAGGAACAGAGAACAAGCTAGTGAAGAGGGCAGCTGGCGCTTCTTGGTTCGTCAGAAATGCTGATCTACAGGCTGACCTACAGTGGCAAACACTAGAAAACTTTATAGTCGAAAAGGCTAGACGCGTATTCCCAAGAGCAGAGAACCACGCCGAAGAAGAACTGATGCAAGCAGTAGATTACAATCCAGTTCCAAACCCACACTAACCCAAACTAACCCAGGAAGATGCAGATCCGCTAAACACAAAAGACCTAGAAGTCTAATTGTGTGATCGCACAAGAGACGACCTGTGCCAAGAAGCACAGAGCAAGAGTGGAGTAACATCCAAACCTGCTTCCTACATCTCAACCAACACAACACCACCCAACTACGCGAGGCGTGATCTGAATAATCATAGCGAGGCAACAACAATAGGAAGATCAGGACTTAATAGGAGCCAATCCCGGAAGTCCTCCCTCTGGCATGTAGTAGAGGCCCCTAGGGAGATAAAGCACAAGTCGGGACACTGCTTTTACTGGGTAGGCCAGTGATGAGTCCCACACTACCCCGCTCCCAGGGGGTGTGCGTAAAAGAGCATTTTCTCAGAACACACATAAAGGTTCTGCAATATATTTTAATAACTAGTTGGAATATATTTGAATAATTTATAATTATTGTTATAGAGGGAGATGTTTGTCAATACCTTACACTCATAGTATATCTCCATATACTTCCGCTTTGAGCACGTTAACCTTGTGTTGTCCATAAGCTACAGTTTTTTTCTTCAATTGTAAATCACTTATACAACTGTATTGCATATCATTATTCACAGAACACAAATTAAATAAATAATAATGATAAATAGGAACGGTAATAGTATGTGTAATTCATAACGCCATAATTTTGCGCGGGAGATAATAATGAAAGACGGTATTTTTGTTATTTGTTTTGCCGCAACGGAATGGGAGCTATATTAGTATATAGCGTGAAAATACACTAAATTATTGAACAATAAATAAATATTTACCGTTATTTATTGTTCTAATTGTCTGCTTGACTCAAGATTGCTTTGTGTCTTAAATCGGTATAGCTGCCACGCCCTAGAGTAAGGTGCTCATGGTTATGTTATGCTGGTCATTGTGCTGCCCCTTTTAATTTCTGTATATTGCTGGTGGAGTGGATAATAATCACATTATTTTTAAACCAAAAGTCCAGTGCAAAAATGCACTATGACACTTTCTTAGAATTTTAAGAATTTTTGCTTATTTGATGACTCCTGACAACTGTGACAGCCTAAATTCGTCGAACTGACCGATTCTGTTTTTGAAGCTTTTTTTAAGGACCAACAAACCCATCTGCCCAGTGAGCTTGGCTCAATCAATAATTCACTTGCACATTTTTGAAACGATGATATTATCTAGGCGAAACTTAAACGAGTTACCTTGGCCTATTGTCATTCCGTTTATCAATCAGAGAAATTTTAAATTCATTTCCCAACAAGGGTAATTAATAACCACACTCGACCTAAACCATCCGGTAATTCAACTATACCAATATTATTCCTCTTGAACCTATGGGATATTCTGTGTAGTGAAATCTTATTTCGCTAGCCAAATTCTTGTCTTTTCTTATCAGGCAAGACCAGAAGTAAATCGACGTCTTGTCTTAAAAATTTTCCTGTCGGCTTATTTCTTGTTCTCATTTACTGGTTGATTCCCTATGAAACTTAATAGAGAAAATTTATAAACTTATTCATTGACCAATTGGATAATTGCTTATTTGAAATGAAAGTGCTCCTGACCAAATATTGATTGTGGCCAGACACAAAATTTTAAAGACATTACAAGGCTGTACTGTATTGCTCTAATTTTAGATCCATTGCCTAAAACAGAAGCATTTTCTTTTACAAATTAGAGCAAAGGCTTGAAAGAAACTACTACAAAATTTATAGTAATATTTATTCTAATGATCAAACTTCGGGAACTAGCACTACCTCAATTTAAGGATTTGGATAAGGATGACTTAGATATTGGTAATATTTTTAATCAAGCCAAACCCAAAGCAGTTTCTTCCACGCTCAAAGGGGATTAGAATTTGATGGTAAGTTTAGTGCTAAGAGAGCTCAAGATATCATAAATAACCTTGGCTGTAAGCATAAACTAATTCGCCTAACGTTATCTAAAATGGTCAAGGATATACTTAGCATTAGAGCCACTTCTTTTCTAGAGCAATGTCGATATTTAGGCGTCAGTGGTCATCAAGAAATATCAAAGTTGACTGAATTCTTAATCAGCCAGATGTCTCATTATGATCTAATTCGTGGAATACTTCAAAGCATCAATGTATATGAAACATCTAGCGGATTCAGAATTCAACTGATTTTGATATTTCCTGATGACCAGCGACACCTTTGAAGATCGTCGTCAGAAATTTAAAAGACCGTAATAATGTGCTTTAAATGAATTTTTATGGAAACAAAATAAAGCAATCGATAATACAGATAAACATCATTGCAAGCTTAGTATCTACTCAGCTTGAAGGAGTATTTTACCTTTTGATTATACTTTAGCCAATTAAAATGGATTTGTAAACGATATTCCAGCAGAAATCATTGAGGTCGTCAATCGTCAACTTGTCCCTAAAAAGTCCCGGTTACTCTATGAAAATTTTAACAAATGGTGTGTTTAAAAGGAGGTGGCTTTTTAGCATATTTTCTACATTTATCATAAAGTTACCAATTTATCATAATGTTAGCAAAGCTGTGGATATGGACGCTATTTCAAAACTAACCGCTTCCTTACAACGACTTAACATGGGCCTATGTCCAAAAAAAATCTAAAGTTTTTCGAAAAGAAAGATGTGAAGAGCCCGGATAATGTCTACTTGTGACCAAAAGTGACGACAATTATGGAGCTACCTGGTGCCTGCTGTCGCGAAGAACCTACCAAGTTTACTATCGATGATATCGAAGATAAGGAAAATTTACTTGTAATAAAAATTCCAAGAGCAAAAATTATGTGGCAAAAATGTTTGTAATTTCTGACGAGGGAAATGACACTAAATTATTTAGTAATAATTAGAAAAGATATGGATTTGTGCAAACAAGGAAAATGTATAGTCAATGCATAGGCATCAATAGTTTTGGAAAGATGCTCTCTAATATACAGGATATTTGGGCTTTCCAAACCCTGAGTTGTATACTGGCCATTGTTGCTGGTGATCTTCGGCTACTGTGTTAGCAAAGTCAGGTGCAAATATGACCAACATTAAAAGGCGTGGCGGCTATTAGTGATAGTTTTCCAGTGAAGTACGTCTTTAAATTTTAAATAAATTTAACATTCAACTCCTTAGAATATGATAGAGATGGATAAGAGGCAAAGAGATTTTAACTGCGTCCGAAAAAAAGTCTCCGTGAGAGAGTGAAATGAAAAATAGGCCGAAATTCTTCAGACTTCCAAAACCACAACAATATATATTATACATTTCCGGCAGGCGTCAAATCAGACACTCTTCCCAAGGCATTGATACGAATAAATGAATTTCAGAAATGCATGGAGATACCTTACATCTAGCCTCCCTACCAAAGACACGTACGTAGCTTCTTCAGATGGGTATTTGTTATGTCCTTCGGGTTTATTATGCAGTTTTTGAAGTACACCTCTTTTTTCGCAGCTAATGCTGGGCAGTCGACAATGGTATGGTTGACGATTCTTCATCCTCCAAGTACCACCTGCATTCTGGATCTTTCACGATACGCAGTAGGAGCAAATACCTGTTCAAGCGGCAGCACCTTGTGAAGAGCCCTATTACAAGCTCCATCTGCCCTCTCTTCAGATTCACGAAGATCCTTACACTACAAAGCGCAGGGTCTCCAAGGAGTAGCACGACCTACCTCATTCCTGGACTAATCGGACATAGACCCCTGGCCTGCATAATCATTGCGTTCTTAGCATGGCGATGGCCATTCTGCAGGACAAACTTATTATAGGCCCAGGTAGAACTTTGTCGTATTAGCCGATGAGTACCAGCCGATCAGCCTTTTCAATTCCCGGGATATTTGGGCGTCCTGGAATCTATACAAGTCTGACCCGATTACGCCCTGTCAAGTACCCATAGACGTCCGTATGCTACCAGCGCATAATGAACTCTATCAGACTCGAGAGCCGATAGAACAGTTTCGATCCTGCGGTTTCTTCATACACACTCGCTCCAGTATGTCTATCCGTTTTGGAGCAGTATATACATCAAACGACCCTATTAACCGGAAGTAGGCTGTGATCCCTCCCGAACCACGTATCCTTATCGGGTATGTGAATTTTGTAAAGGCTACTTGATCTGATAGTTCTCATTAAGAGTTTCGAACATTTATCAGCGGCTATCCTCCAATGGCAATAATATATGATCCGATAATATAGCCAAATATCTCTTAACTTGCTCTTTTCTATGGTGTGGTACCAGGCATATATTCTGCCAACAAATATGTAGGACATAAACATCCCTCTAAAATGACTTATAAGTTTAAGGAGTTTCTTCTTATCGAACATGCTCAGCCATGCGAGCCATTCTTTGAGTCATTGTAATGCATTTTATGGAATTCTGAAGCTTCTAAATCCTTCTGATATCAACTGATTCCAAGTCCATGGAATGCATCACAATGACTCAACTGCGACAAAACCAAAGAATCACAAATCAATACCTTTTCTCCAGTCAAGAAATGTCCCTAAGTGTATGCTAATCTTAAAGTGGGATGTTCTGCTTTTAATTTGAAAGTAAGACGAACTTAATCCAGGCTTTTGCTATATATGGTATCTTGGTGTGATTAATCTTGATATCCAGAGTATTCCTGTCATTGTCGTATAGGATAAGAGTTGATTGAATTAGGGTGAAGTAGAGAGCCGTAAGCAGTCCTGCAAAGGCGCTTTAGATACGAGTGTATTAAATTTAATATGTTTTAAATATTTTAATCGAAAAATTAATAAATTTGCGTATCATCGACATTATAAATCTTTCTATATTGAAAACATCATCTATAGATGATATTTAAAAAATGTAAGTTTAGATGAAATTATGAAGTAAATATATAACGCCTAATTACATTGTGATACTCCAAATTTAAGTCCGGAAGTTATGTTACTCTAAGCACTTGCTGATTAAGAATGAAATTAGCTCATCATATCCAGTGCTTCAACGATGAAATCGATATAATGAAGCAAGTGCAAGAGTAAGTCATAATTTAGTAGATCAAATGCTTTATCAAAGTCTAGCAGTACTAAATTTGCAACTTGATTTTTGACAGTGGCCCCATATTTTATCATCAGTGATATCTGCCATCGCTGTTTCGCAACAATATCGGCTTTGAAACCAGCTTGTTTAAGTAGAAGAATGGCATTTTTATCATATATTTTTTTATTTATGAACGTTAAAAACCTTCTCAGATAATTTCTATCGGGAACACACACCGTACATTCTCTTCAGAATATAAGTCAAAAGACAAATGAGAATCAATATTATTCTTTATATCGTTTACAAAAATTTTAACAAATTCAATGCGATCATTGGATAACAAATCATCTGGAAATGGTGAGAGGGTGGCCTTGAAAGCTACAGCACTTAGGCCCCATTGGACCCCCTGTGCAACCTCCATGGGTCAAACAATCCGTATAGGCCATCGTCCAGCCTAGTATTGTAAAAAAAGCGGCGATGTAGCCCGAGGGGGCTGTTCTCAGGAAAACCATGGTTGGCCATCGTTCTTCCAAAGTGGATTCGCTTAGTTCCAAACAGCGTCGCAATCGTAGAGCAGATGCTCTAATGTTTCGTCCTTCTGTTCACAACCTCTGCATTGAGGTGTCTCACATAATCTTATTGTGTAGAGATGTTTCCTTAGCTGGCAGTAGCCAGTCAGAATCATTGAGAGAGTAAATTCTATGCCTTCAAAACTAACCTGCGGACCTGATGATTTGCCCTTATTTTTTCTGAAGAGATCCATATTTACTTTGGCTATTCCTCTGGAACTTTTATTTAACCTTTCATTCTCATCTGGAAATTTACTCACCTCAAACCATTTTTTAAATCGTGATTGCGTGAGGGTGTCACTAACTATAGGGCTGTTTGTGCCCAGTCAGAGATTCCCAAACTTTGTGATCGGTTGGTTTCAGAGAAACTGAGTTGGTACTGCTTGCATTTTCTTAATCCAGTACAACATGGATTTATGAAGGGGCAATCAACTTCAACGAATCTGCTTATATACTAGCATTTTATAATTAATTGCATGGAGAGGGGACTGCAGGTTGACTCTGTCTATACAGACTTTTCGAAAGCCTTCGATAGGGTCAACCACAGCCTTCTTATACCCAAGCTTAACTCTATCGGTGTGAGGGGTCCAGCTCTTGCATGATTTGCTAGCTTTTTAAGGGATCGCACCCAGGCAGTCAAATATGGCTCTGCTATCTCTCATAGAATACAGGTTCCCTCAGGGGTGCCACAAGGTGCCCACTGCAGTCCTATTCTTTTAATCATTTGTGAGCGATATTGGCAACTGTATAACTACTTGCCATTTTCTCTCGTTTGCCGATGACCTGGAGGTCTACCGACCTGTACGGTCTCCTGAGAACGCCCTTTTGTTGCAGAATGATCTGACATATTTTGTGAAGTGGTGTCAAATTAACAAAATGGAGTTAAATATCAATAAATGTTTTCAGATTTCCTTTTCAAGGCTCCAGGATCCACTTAAATTCCACTATGAGTTAACTAACATACATATTAAGAGTACTAATAGTATTCATGATCTGGGTATAGAGTTTGACGTCAAATTCTCATTATCTTCTCATGTCCAAAAGATTGTTTCAAGAACCTTGAAAATGCTTGGCTTTGTATGCCGATCATCTAGAGACTTTTCTATTAATACCCTTAAGATACTGTACTGCTCTCTCGTTAGGTCTGTTCTGGAACTTTGTTCTGCAATATGGTCGCCTAACTATAGAATTTATATTGAGGCAATTGAGAGAGTACAGAACAAATTTCTTCGGGTTCTCAGTTTTAGACTGGGTCTTCTTCGTGAGGAATATACTTACGTTGATATTGGGGGGTTCTTGGGATTGCAGCCCTTGGAGGTCATTTATAAGATTCTGTGTGGCCACACTGATTGCTCTTCAGTTCATGAATTGGTTAACTTAAGAGCGGGCGAAAAGAGTTTCCGCAACAAAGACTTATTTGCGCCATGAGTTGTAGGTTCTTCCTTGACCTAACCAGGTATGTCTTTGCTGCAGACTCATTGGGGTAGCTTAGTAGCTCCCTGGTCAGTGGACAGTTAGTTGTTTCGTCCCATCTTGCCCTAAATTCTTCATGAGTGATTTTTTTTATCATATGTATCAAAGTCGCGATAAGTAGGTTTGAAGGGCCAGCTCCTATAATGTTTGAACAGGCTGCCTTTCTAGCCAATCTATCCGCTAATTTGTTGCCTTCGCACTGTGGACATCCTTGAACCCAGCACGTAGAAATTCTGTTTTGGCGGGCGGCATTTTTACTGTATATTTTAACCATTTCTCAAAATTTGGCTGCATTTAAACGTATATCCATTAACTATTACTAAATTCCGATGTTAACTATTGACTCCAGTTAGTAGCACTGTTTCAATAATTCCAATGTCTGATGGAGATATAATATACCTGCAACATAAATAAGTAATATTAAATACACTTTGCCGATTCTAGTAAAGGTTACTGTAATACTCGATAATAATTACTTATTTATAATAAACTAACAACATTTGCATGCGAAAATTTGCAAGAAAAATAATTAATTTATAGGCTGCTTAAAAGTTCACGATTGATTATATCAATTTAGAATTGTTCAATAATAAGTTGAAGAGAATAAATTGATTTAATTTATAAGTTTGAGTATCTCACGAGTAATATTTTTATGGTTTATTATTAATGACCATTGGTATTTATGTAATTAGTTTAATATCGTTATTAGATGTTATTACGTTGATTAAACATACCTACTATGTTTGGAATTATAGTTTTCTTATTCTGACATAAGGGGTGTGTGTGTCCTATAATAATACTTAATTAGGGATCTTAGGATTTGCAATATTGCTGCAATGCACCATAAATATGATGTTACTCTCAGATTAATTTTGCTTCTAAGTGGACTCCAAGAAATTTGGCTTCTGTTGCACAATGAGATAGGAGAGTGTTCATCATCAGTGTTGTTCCTGAGAGTAAAGTTAAAATTTTGTGATTTAGCGCTATTTAGAGATAGATGAAGTAGCTTCTCTTTCGAGCTTTGGTAATCAAGATTGTAAATTGCAGGCGGGTGATACCTTATATAAAAGATAGTGTCATCAGCGAATAAAACAGTGTTGACTCCCTTACCCTGTGAGAATGCCAGGTCATTTGTATAAATGAGAAACAAAATGGGGCCTAATACTGACCCCTGAGGTACACTATCCTTCAGGAATTGTTTTTTGAGTAGCATTGGAATATATTGATCACGATCTGAGAGATATGAGTCAAAAAGCTGAACAGCGTCATCATGAAGATTGTAGAAGGATAGTTTTTCTAAGAGAATTCTATGTGTGACATAGTCGACAGCTTTAGTGAGGTCCAAGAATGATGCAAGAGTGTCAAGATACTCTTCAAGACCTTCCAGAACGCTGCTAGTGACGTGGTCAATGAATAGAGTTGTGGTTTCATTTAACCCAAACTTGCTTATGGCAAATAGCATGTTAAGTTCAAAGTGCTGATTAATTTGAACTTTCAAAAAACGCTCATAAACTTTTGACAAGATTGGTTAGTAGAGACATGGGGCGATAATTATCGCTGTCATTGATTCTTGAAGAGGGGCACCACCTTTGCAGTTTTGAAAACTTTAGGAAAAGTATTGCAAGCTATATATTGGTGTATCAGTATTGTTAGAGGATGAACTAATATGTTTTTTCTACTTGTAATAAATTTTATGTTAAATTCATCTGTATTTTTGCTGTTACTATTTTTTTATCTTTAATATGGGCAAATTGGCACCATCAATACTCAGTGACTGGCCATTAAAGAGAGGGATATTTTCCAATGGTATGGATTTAGGCAATCGTCAAAAGGCTGTTGAGAGCCTATAAGTTTATGTAACATAGTTTCAGCAGTTGAGCATAAGTGGTCATTAAATTTATTTGCTTTAAGTTTTAAATTAGAATCAGAGGTATTATGTTTCCTTTTGTTATTAATAAGTTTCCAGATAGCTTGTTGAGTATTACTATATTTTTTAGGGAGTCGTCGTTTGCTGTAATGTTTGGAAGCCTAATCGATTTGCTGTAACTTCTCTTATATTCAACTATAGTAGACAGAGTATGGCATCAGAGGATAGTAGTGGGCTACTCTGACCGGATCATCAAGATCATTTGGAGCTACCTAGCAGACAGAATAATTAATGTGAATGTTAACATCTAGACCTAGGACACTTGTGGTAGGAGTACCGCAGGGCTCAGCCCTTGGACCATCACAGTACTCAATATTCACACATGACATACCATCATTTGAGGACGCGCAAATTTCATTGTATGCTGACGATACAATGATACAATTTGCTCACTCCAACACGAGGAGGATAAGCACTGTGCTAAGCAACAGAGGAGCTTATAAGCTGGATGACAAACTGGAAAAACAAGATTAATGAGCGCAAAACGCAGACCATACTCCTCCAGAAAAGAAGAATGGCTGCTGGACTGCACATACGGATAAATAACATCGACGTACCTTGGAATACGGAAAACAAGTACCTTGTAGTGCACCTGGACCGTGGCTTAACATCGAAAAGGCACATCCAAGCGGCAAGAGACAAGACCAAGAGAGCAATGGCTATGCTAGATTCCATGATAGGAAGACATAGCCAAATGTCACTGAAGACTAAGCTCAATATGATAAAGACGATAGCTAAGCCTTAACTGACGCATGGCTCGACGGCGAAATCCAGCATAAAATTGCCCACAGAAATAGAGAGCAAGCTAGTCAGGATGGCAGCTGGCGTACCCTGGATCGTCAAAAATGCTGATCTACAGGTAGATCTATAGTGGCAATCACTCGAAGACTTTATAATCAATAAGACAAATAACCATGCCGATGAAGAACTGAGGTTAGCAGTAGAATACAATCCGGATGACACAACGGCATCCCAAGAAGAAGGCGCAGATAGACCACACACAGAAGACCTAGACGTCTACTTGTGTGACTACACAAATACGACCAGTGCTAATTAGCACAGAGCAGGAGTGGAGTAACATCCAATCTTGCTCCCTGCAACTCAGCTAGAGAAATACGGCACAAAGAACTACGCGAGGCGTGATCTTAGTAATAACAGAGGGACATCTACAATAAGAAAACCAGGACTTTATAGGAGCAAATCCCGGAAGTCCTCCCCTCCGGCCTGGAGTAGAGGTCCCTTGAGTTAAAGCACAGGCCGAGTTTTTAGTGGGTATGGGTATGGTGAATAAAAGAGCATTTTCTCAGATCACATAAATCTATAGTACTCTTTGGCATGGCAACAGGGTCTCTACTGTTTAAAGTTATTAAAAATTGAAGTCTGCTACGCATTTCTAAATGGCTTCATTAAACCAGTTTACTTTTTAATAGGATTTTTTTTTATCAATTTTTATATTTCTGGAACAGCCATATTTACTGAATTTTTCAACACATGAATGAATTTTAAGTTAATATCCAAATTATCATCACCAACAAATCCAAAGCATGTTTTGGTATAGATTGTAAAGCTCATCTTCCGTTATTGGCCTATAACATATTTTTTTTTTTAGGCAACGTCGAGTGAAAAAATCATGTTTTGGTATTGTGGATAAAACTATGATATAGTGGAATAAACATTGACTTTAACTCCTCGTCTGGAAATTCAGCTTAGCTGCATATTTGACTTATATGCTTGGTATTCTTTAATTTATCCAATGCTTGTATTAAATCTATGGGGAGTGCATATGGATCTGGCGCTTTCCCTCCGTTGTTGTTCTTAGTGACCTGCATTAGTTTACATGGTAAGATCCGCACAAGTTTCTCTTTTAATAGTTCTGTCTTCCTTTCGCCTTCGAAAAGCTCCTTGACGCAATTTTCCTGAATTTCTTTTCTTGTGTTTCACGCGTTTCTATTTTATTTTGTCTGTTATCTTTTTGGGTTTTATGTGAAAGTTCAGGACGGCATGTTTGTAATAATGCTTGTTATTATTTAAAATACAAATTCTTAATTAATACCTTGAACCAATATATCAAGTAGGTACAAACTCTGGATTATAATACAGGATGATAAAATACATAATATATTAAACCAAAATCAAAAAGGACATAAGGTGTTCTATTCCTTCAACATTTCTTAAGTGTAGAGGTTCTATCATAAATTTCCTTTCTATTATTTTTATTTAGATTTGATTTATATCATCATTTTCATTGGCAAACTTTTCAATTTCAATTTGAATTTTATGTTCCTCCTTATTAGATTCATAATTTAAATTAGTTTGATTTGAAAATTTAACATTTTCATTGTTCTGAGATGTTAAAACTTTAATTTGGTGTGTGTTCCTTCTAAATTGCCTGCAATATTTATTTTCTATTATATTATATGATATTTTTTCCAGTGATGATGTTTAAAGAGAATTTTAGAAGAAGTTGTTTGTACTCTGGTGAAAATTTCAAAATATAGCAAAATTAATTTGCTGTACTTTGTACATTTAGATTGTACTGTCTGGAGCTTTTCCATTTCCATTATTGAAATTCCAATGTATTGGAGATTCTGTCTGAACCCTTCGCCTCCAATAAAGTCATATAAAATAGCTAAAGTTCCTTTCAAAATTAAGCATAGGAGCAAAAATCTATGGTTAATATTGAGGGTGCAAACCAGTTTACATACAATGAAATTTATTTTTTTCTGAAGGAAATCGATTTGCCAGTAGCGTGTCAAGTGTTTGAGTTAATAAAATACTAAACATTATTTTAACAGGTGGTTAGCATGATTGGATAATGAGAAATGGAATTTCTTTAATAGCTATATTTTGACCTCCATTTTGCAGCAATTGTTCACGATACAATTTAGATTTCAAAAGAAGTGGAAAGTTGTCTTTTGAGAAGTCCTATACGCCTTCTGAGTAGTGTGTCGTACTTACGTCTTTGATATCCAGAGAAATAATTAGTGGCTCTATAGTCTCATCTAGCATACCATCAAATTCCCACTTTCATTCCCTTCCTTAATTGCATGCTGAACCACTTAATCTATTTTCGGGAATCGACATGCTTTAACACTTCTTGAAAAATACTTTCAACGTCTTTCATTTTGAAAGTAGTGTTATGACTTTCCGTAAAACCCTTAACTTGAGCTCAAATTAATTCTATGTTTTATGTTTATGTTCGGCACATACACAAAAGGAAAATCCTATGCCACTCAACGAGCGGTACGTGTACGGAGAAGATGGTGGACGTTGGACTTGAAGCGCTGTAGGTTATAGTTTTCGAGAAAGACGTAGCTCGTAAGTCTATTTCAGAGCGGGACAGTTCTCCAGACAAAGGAGTCCCGCAACAGGGGCATCCTAGGTGTTCGCAACTGAATCGTATGTTGATGAGCAGCTTGTGTCTGACTCATGTTTCTGTTTGGCACAACTCTGGGTGGAATCATAAGTGCCGGCTCGTTCGAGCACCTTCCGTAGTAGTATCGATAGTAAAGAGATAGGTCCGCCACTTTTCTTCGATGTTCAATCAAGGTCTTTAGTCAACTTTGGGTCATCCACAAGACGGATTGCTTTCCTCTATATGGAGTTCAATATCTTGAGCAAGTGTTTGGGTGCTCCACAAATGAGAACAGTATTCCAGAGATGGTCTTATCTGGAACATATCTATCAGCAAGTGTTGATGAGGTGTATAGAACTTTTTTGCTCTATAGAGTGCTCCTAGCTTTTGTGCTGCTGCCTTGGTGATTTTGGTGACGTGATTACGCCAAGACACGTTGATGCCCAGCAAGTTTATGGATGAGGCCAAAGTCAGTGTTTGCCCTGTCATTGATAAGTCAGGTCCTGCGGTGTTTGTTTTTTTTGAGAAGACATCTGTTTGAGTCTTTGCTGCGTTAAACTGGACAATATTTTCCTCACCCCATTCCACGATGGCGATCATATCCTCATTGATGGCAGCAATCTGATTTTCTCGCTCGCATTGGGAATGAGCACCGATCATTGGGGTCAGCGACATGAATGAGGATCTAAGAGTACTGTCGTCTGCAAAGCTGTAAATAGAATTGTTTGGCCAGTCTAAGAGATCGTTAATATAGAGCAGGAACATTGTGGGAGGTAATAATATACACCCTTGAGGAACTCCGGCATTAATTTTAAATTCCTCCGAGAGATGTCCATCAATATCAACCCGGATGCTTCGATCCCTTAAGAACTTGGAAAGCCATAGAATCTGGATCTAGTTCACAGTCTCTACCACCACAAGCTGAGGTACTTTAATATTTCGTTTTAGAGGCATTTCATCAACCGGATATTTGGTGCAAGGAGGTTTGCTTAAATTGATGATTTCAAGTAACCCCTGTATAATCATACTTCTTTCATATAGTATTCCTTTTGAAGCAAGCCATTGGATAATAACTTTCTTCCTCCAAGAAGAAGTTGATAGCTTTTTAAAGTTCCTGTAGTGATAACTAGCGTTGTCCATAACGATCATGGACTGAGAAGAAATAATGTCCAGTATCTGCCCAAAATGTTCCTCGAAAACATCTGCGTTCATGTTCTTGTTATAATCATCAGTTTCCTTTGACGGAAATGCTATTAAACCACCATACACAAAGCCATTCTGACAATCGATCTGTATGATATTATTCGATATTGTCATACCGCTTCTAAACATGGCGGATATTTTTTTTCAAAATAAAATTAATGTACAATTCGTTTTACAGCGGCTTTTGCATCATCATCGACGCCCATTCCTGTTCTTCCTGTTTATTTTCTTGGTGATTAGATTGGGCCACTATTTTCCTCAAGTGTATTCTTAACTCTTCGATCCCAGTCACTTCTGAACACGTTTCAACTATTTTTGCATCACGGGATGTTGAGTTATGGTGTAGACGTTAAAAATAATAACTTTTTCATTTAGAGACAGAGCACTTTTACCAACTCTCTTCAAGGCAACAAAATCAGTGACTCTAGCTGTTTTCACGCACAAACTATTTCACTTCTAGGGTACAAACATAGTGGCGCGTCGAGCTACGCTCTAGGAAGCGATTCACGCGGCGCTTCAAGCTTTTATATAAATATATTGGAAGAGTCTTCAACGATTTTCAAAGCGCATTTCAGTCGAAGTTTTGGCTAGTCCTATACTGGCTATTTAAGGTAAATTCTAAGTGAAGGTTATTCCTTTTATTCGTATAACAAAATACTTTAAAATATTCGTTTGGAAAAAAAACATCGAGTAACGTCCTTTGAACTGTAATTAAAATGTCACTAAACAGCTTTTTAGAGATAATATATTTCAATTCAATTATACATAATTACCTGACAAGTCACATTCTTTGGCTACTTCTCCCCATAACCTATCCAACACATATCTATTTTTGTGATCCTTGTGTGTTTGGTTCCAGATTGGCGCCCTGTGGAACACAGAATTAATAATTTGCTCAGTATTCATACTTCTGTCGTCTCTCACACTCAAATTTCAACTAAAAATAAACGCAAGAATGCTTAATGCCTCAATGCAAGAAATCGCCAAATATAAATCGACGCGTGAAGAGCGATGAGCATCGCAGAAGAGCGCGTAGCTCGCTGCTGCACTATGCGAGCTGTAATTTAAAAGCATAGGCTAATTCTTGAAGCGCCGCGTGAATCGCTTCCTAGAGCGTAGCTCGACGCGCCACTATGTTTGTACCCTTACCAGAACTACCAGAGTCATAACGCTCTAATATAAAGGTTCTTATAGGCAGGTGTGCGAGCAATAATGTTTATGTGAAACAAAAAGCAGGTACTATTATTATAGTTATAGCCAAGACCTGGTTGCAAAATTGGATCTTACTCGGCTTCTCGGATGTTTTATTGCTCTATGCCTAATTTTGAAACAAATTTTTAGTTTTGTTGCATCATCATCTTTATACAATACAATTTTTGCTAATAAATTTTCCAATTCGCATATACATTCCCATCAAACTCCATATAGAAATAACTGCCACTCCTATCTTATCGAATTCGCAAAAATACTGTATTGTATTACCGAATTAAGATATTCTCATGCATTACCCAGGTCTATTTAACAGTAATTTCCTTCGAATATTGCAGTACTATATGAAATGGTTTCATAATATTATGTACCGTAACTGCAGCCATAAAAAAGTCGTTACAAAACCAACTAATTTCAGTGGAACAATAGGGTCTGTATTTTAAGATATTGACACATTAACATATAAATCAAGCAAAACCCTAGACTTTAATTTTCGAACCTGCACTAAACCTAAAAGTACGTTAACCCCGAGGCGCAAAAGACTTTTAAATCAAATCATGCATATCAGTTGTACAAAACCTGCCTTAAATAGGATACAAACTGCAAGTTACCATATAGTGCCATAAACATTTCAAGCTGTACCTACCTACTGCACTTCGGGCGGTAGCCTTTATTCTAGTCTCTTGTAATTTAATAATTCATAAGACTTTTTTTATTTCATTCTAAACAAACTTAAATACGTTGTAGGGAGGTTATGTTGTCTCAGCATGGAATCTTTTTTGCATCGAGATTTATCGCAAAAAATTGACCCTCTTTAAATTATCTACAATTCTAATCGGCTTTGTGCAGTGGGAATAATCGCATTTGTGAGCCAAATTCATTATTCCGACCCGCATAACTTAATGTGCACTCATTATTCTTAGGTAGTTTAACTTTGAGATTTAGTTACATACTGTGAAATTAATAAATCTAAATATTTTAGCTAAATTATAGTACCTGAATATTTATCTCGTGGGAAATCTCAAGGATATATTTGTACCTGAATGAGTTTATTTCCTCAGTATAGGAATATTTTCAAATTTTTTTCATAGAGAAAATTTTGAATTCATTCATACGGATTGTCAAATAATCAGAACCAAGTAATATTAGATATTCACCTAAACTTATTAAATGTGCAAACCAAGGGAATGCTACGCAGTGAAGCATGGTTCCAGCATGATAAAGCACCACCTACCTCACTTTCCTGAATCGTCGAATTGGCTAAAGAGCATTTTCCGAGTGGCTTCACCGGTTGCCAGATCTAAATCCATTGTATTTTTTCCTTTGTTACGTTGAAACCAACACGAGAAATGAAATGCAGGCAAAAATTGAGCCTTATATTTGAGTCTGCGGGAAACTTGGAAAAATCTTGTATGAAATATATGCTTTCGCGTCTAATACGGTTTTCGAGATACTTGACCGCTTCATTTATATTCAGACATCCTGGAAAATACTAAGCAAACTGTAAAAACGATAATAACATTTTTAGCATAATTTTTAAATTGATGCGGTTTGAAAATGAGTTGACGAATTAATGTGAGTGCGTCAAACTTTGAAAACTTGTTCATTTAGATTTTGTATGGAAAACCATTTCTAAGTAGATGTTCGCATTGCATCAGTCTTTAAATTATGATGCGAAATACGCTGGCCTTCGTATGATGTTGATTTTATAATTGGCGGGAAAGATTAGGATTACGCGAATATTATTAGAGCTTTAAAAAGTCGGAAATAATGTATGGATTTAATCAAAATATTTGCAGGTACTTCATTTTATCTAAAATTTTTATTTGATTAATAATTTCCCAGCAACGCCCATTTAACGTTTCTTTCCGACCTTGTCTGACCTCTCGAAATGGTAAATATTTGTATTGATCATTATAACGACTTTTTCGATTTAGCTTACGGTTAGCAAATTATTGCAGCAAAACATTGAAAATAATAGAAAATGGATTCTCTGTCTATAGTTTGGATATTTTTGGACTAAATAAAATATTTTCTAATTCACTCTTAATGGAACCAATAAACGGTTTTCATAACAACAATAATTATTATGGGACGAGCTTAATGTACACAGGGAAAAAGGCTTTCTTGAATTTAGAGAACATGGTTTTCTACGGACCTTTCCTTTACCCTTATTTCAATACATTTAATTGGATTTTGGGAAAAGTATTTTTATTTGCTCATATGATAAGCCGCACCAAGGGATCATTATAATATTAGCTTTCTTATTGAACATTTTTTTCCTAAAATTTCTGCTCCTGATTAGAATGAACACAACGCCAAACCTACAGCTTAACATGAGAATTAATGCGATTGTCCAAGCGGGCAACAGTTTTTATTAATAATTATTTTAACAATGATAATTTTTTAATATTTTCAAAAGCATGCCATAAAAATGTAAATTGTGCTGGCTTTGTTAATAAAAATAATAAAGTGTACTGGGTTATGTACACGTGCCAAAATTCGAAAAATAGCATATTAAGTTTAGTAAAACTAACATACTATTTTTAATATCTGGTACGTTTTACTCAGATAAATACACGTAAATCATCAATTAAACACTGCATATTTTTGTCTTAATAGAAGTTACAAATAAAAAAATTATTACTTTTAGAAATGGTTTACTTGTATGTATGTAAAAGGAAACTTAAAAGAATTGATTTAATATTTTCTATTAATTGGAGAAAACTGCTTTTTTATTTTACCAGTTACGGTTATCTCCTTTCTGGTGGCTTTTTGTCTTGGTATTTAAGTTCACTAATAGAATTTGTATATAGAAAAATTGAAGAAACTGATTCTTATTTTAAAACCATATACCTTTATAAATTGAACATAATAATATGCTTGGATTAATACTTGTGTCAATTAAAGAAAACTTCCCTTTTCATAATTTCATTGTTTTATTTGGTATATGAATCCAATATTAGAATTTGTATAAAAAAGAAAACGTGAGAAAAGCTGATTCTTTACTTAAAAACCATATGACTATTATATTGAAAACAATAATATGCTTGAAATAATATTTTTATTAATTTAAGGGAACTTTCTTTTTCATATTATTAATTTGAGAAAATGCTTTTTAATTTTACCAGTTACGATAATCTCCATTCTGGCGACTTTTTGTCTTATTTAATATTTTAGTTCATTAATAGAATTTGCATATAAAAGAAATTAAAGAAACTGATTCTTTATTTTAAAACCATATACCTATAAACTTAAAACCATATACCTTTATAAATTGAAAGCAGCAATAATATTCTGAATTAATACTTCTGTCAATTAGAGAAAACCTCCTTTTTCAAATTATCAGTCACGATGATCTATTTTCTGACGAGCCTTTTTGTCTTATTTTGTATATGAATCCAATATTAGAATTCGTATATAAAAGAAAACGCGCAAAGGGCAGATTCGTTGTTTAAAAATCATATAACATTTCCATTGAAAACAATAAAATGCTTGAATTAATACTTTCTTAATTTGAGGGAACTGACTTTTCTCATACTATCAGTTACGATAATCTTTTTCTGGCGACTATTTGTCTTATTTCGTATATGAATACGCTAGTAGAATTTATATCCAAAAGAAAACTTAAAAGAAGCTGATTCTGTTTAAAAACTATTTTTACATTGAAAACAATAATATATCCTTGAATTAATATTTCTATTAATTTAAAGAAACTTTTTTTTTTCATATTATGAGTTACTATCAACTACTTTTTGGCGACTTTTTGTCTTATTTGATATATTAATTCAGTATTCGAATTTCTTTCTTTTTTGTTTAAAAACCATATATCTTTTTACATTGAAAACAATAGATGCTTGAATTAATATTGTTATCAAGTTATCAGTTACGATAATCTTTCTTCTGGCGACTTCTTGTCTAATTCTGTATTTGAATTCACTAATAGATTTTTATATATAAAATAACACTTAAAATGTTGATTCTATGCTTAAAACCATATACCTTTTTACATTAACACCACAGAATGCTTGAATTGATAATTTTATTTACTTGATATAACTTTCCCTTTACATATTATTATCAATTACGATAATTCTTTTTGACGACTTTTTATCATATAGAATTTGTATATAAAAGAAAACTTGAAAGACGCTGATTTTTTCATTAAAAACCACATATCTTCTACATTGAAAATAATAGAAACTTGAATTAATATTATTATCAATTTATTAGTTACGATAATCTTCATTCTGGAGACTTTTTGTCTTATTCGGTTTTTAAATTCACTAATAGATTATATATATGAAATAACACTTAAAGAAGTTGATTCTTTGTTTAAAACCATATAGTTTTTTTCATTTAAAACCATAGTATGCTTGAATTAGTTTTTTATGTCCTTGAGAAAATTTTCTCATTTCATATTATCAGTTACGATAATTCCTTTTTGACGACCTTTTATCATATTTAGAATATGAATTCCCTAGTAGAATTTGCATATAAAAGAAAACTAGAAAAAATTTGACTTTTTTTAACTACATATCTTTTTACATTGAAAACAATAGAAATTTGAATCAATATTATTATCAATTTATCA
>MU187997.1:0-28220 GCA_016904865.1 Pissodes strobi | reverse complement strand
CAGTTACAATAATCTTTATTCCTGGGACTTTTTGCCTTATTCGGTTTATAAATTCACTAATAGATTTTATATATAAAATAACACTTAAAAAAAGTTGATTCTTTGTTTAAAACCATATACTTTTTACATTTAAAACCATAGTATGTTTGAATTAGTTTTTTATTTACTTGAGAAAATTTTCTCTTTCATATTATCAGTTACGGTAATTCCTTTTTGACGACATTTTATCATATTTAGAATATGAACTTCCTAGTAGAATTTGTATATAAAAGAAAACTTGAAAGAAGCTGATTTTTTTGTTTTAAAACCATATATATTTTTATATTGGAAACAATAGACGCTTGAATTAATATCGTTATCAATCTATCAGTTACGATAATCTTCTTTCTGGCGACTTCTTGTCTTATTCTGTATTTGAATTCACTAATAGATTTCTATATATAAAATAACACTTAAAAGGTTGATTCTTTGATTAAAACGATGTACCTTTTTACATTTAACACCATAGTATGCTTGAATTGATAATTTTATTTACTTGATATAATTTTCTCTTTATTCTATTATCAATTGCGATAATTCCTTTTTGACGACTTTTTATCATATTTGGAATATGAATTCCCTAATAGAATTTGTATATAAAAGAAAACTTGAAAGAAGCTGATTTTTTGTTTAAAAACCATATAGGTTACATTGAAAATAATAGACGCTTGAATTAATGTTGTTTTCAATTTATCAATTACGATAATCTTCATTCTGGAGACTTTTTGTCTTATTTGGTGTTTGAATTCACTAACAGATTTTGTATATAAAATAATACTTGAAAGAAGTTGATTTTTTGTTTAAAAACCATTTAACTTATTATATTGAAATTAGCTTTTAGTCTTATTGGTATATGAATATCCTAATGGAATTTATGTATAAAGAAATCTTAAAAATAGCTGAACAATAATCTGCTTGGATTAATTTAGTTATTAAGTTGAGAAAGCATTGCTTCACATTTTTTTCAGCTACGATCTCCCTTCTGGCGAAATTTCTTCCTTCTTTGGTATAAAAATATAAAAGATTAGATGACAATTTTGTAAATATTCTGACTTTAAAAATAAGTATCAATGACGGAATTGACTAGTTGTTAAATACATTTCATGTAAGTATATAAATTAATTTACAAATTTATTGAATTTTTTCACGAAAGCATCCAAATACATACATCGTCTATATTAGCAGCAAATGATTTCGTTCTGCGTATTATTACGTTGAAAGTTGACAAGTTAAATGGCGTGTATGTGATTAAATTATGAAATGAATGGGACGTGCTCTGTCAGATTATAAATCTCTTAACAAGACAACCATACGGCGCTTTACATAAAATTGAAAACGCGGATAACAAGAGCAAATGTCGTAACGCAACAATGGTGGCAGTCGCTTCGAAGATAACGTATATGGGCCTTAATAAAAAATACTAGAAACTTGGCATTTGACGGTAATACCAGCTGCATAGAGCTAAACTAGACTGGAATTGGATCTTAAACAGAGGCGAAAAATTTAATTTTGCTCATGGCAGCGATTCGATTAAAATTAAAGGAAAGAAGACAAGAAAATCGTTTTAAAGAGTTGAATACTTGTGTGGATGCATTAACATCCAAAGACCAAGATGCATGTTTCAAGGAATGAATAATAACGATAATTCTGCTAGAAGATGCCCCAGGCATGAACTAAAAATTAGCAAAAACGTCCAGGACGTTTGTTTGAAGAACTTCTTGAAAAGCATGATACCATTGGGACAAAAACTTTCCTCGCCTATGCAAACGTTCTAGGAATAGACAAATTCACCTGTGAGTCACAACGACATATTTAATGGGGCCAAAAAGCAGCAAAGTCAACTTATTGAACTTGATCCAAAAATTCACAAAATTACAGTGCAGTATAATAGTCAGCAAAATTAGTATCTCGTCTAAGTAACACCAAAATGCAGTACCAAAAGTTATGAAAATTACTAAGAAAATATATCTCTCATTCTTTCATGATCATGAAACGCCGCAACATTTGAGCTTTGAGAGAAATCATTTCATTAAAATACTTGAATCTAAAATTATTCTTCAGCAGGTGTTGTTTAATTTTCAATCCATTTATAGCTTATGTTTCTATTAAACAATTTACAATATATTTTAGAAGTACATTTGATTGTGGATGTGGATTTTCGAAGCCGAGCGAAGTCTCTTATATGCTCTTTTTCGCTTCCCCGCTATATTACAGGCGTAGTAATAGAGCTTAAAAGGCTTTCAGCAACTTGTAACGTTGTAAATGTTATGAATTCCAGTAGTGCGATTTTCCCTTTTACTAGTCGATTTGTGTTGTCGATACTCTGGCTACCTTACTTCCGAGTACAATCCACCAGTATCAAGGAATGCTGCTCCGAGTCGCTTGAAGGATGACCGTTTGGAGTGCCTTCTTGACAGATGTGGTATATATTCTTTTTTGGGGAAATTGATAGACAAGACGTTGCCTGGACCACATCAAAAGGCTTCAGAGATGCGCCCGCATCATATTGTTGACAAACACATGCGTTGCTTATATTTACATTTTCACTTCACGCAATGTCCTCCGCTCGCTCCGAGGCGCAACCAAACAAAACTAGCCCAAATTTAAAAAAATAAACAATTGAAAAAATAAGAAAACATCGATCAGAATCAAACTTGGACCGCCTGAGCTACGAGGCCACTTGAAAGCAATTCGCTGGACCATAAAGATATAGTGTCAACAATGTAATGCGGGCGCAACTCTGAAGCTATGTGACTGGGGTCTCGGAAACATCTACTCACATGGCGGTATGTTTGCCAATTAATTTCACTACAAAACCAGGCGGTAATTAGACCTGATGGTCAAAAATAGCAACGAACATTTCAGATATTGTAAGCCGGTCATCTTTTACCTCCTGCATGCTTGAGCGTGTAAAAGAGCTTCAGAGTTGTGCGCGCAACACATTGTTGACAAACACATGCGTTGCTTATATTTACATTTATATTTTTACATTTTCTTCATGCAATGTCCCCCACTCGCTCTCGAGCGCAACCAAACAAAACGAAACCAAATTAGAAAAAGAAACAATTGAAAAAAAATGAAAAAAAATATCGACGAGAATCGAACCCGGGCCGCCGTATCACAAGCACAGCATTTGACGACTGAGCTACGAGACCAGTTGAAAGCAATTCGCTGGACCATAAATATAAGGTGTTTATCAACAATGGGATGCGCGCGCATTTGAAGCCCTGTGATATGGTCCTGGCAACGTCTACTGAATTGATAGGCCTTCTCTCCTAGATGCCAAAGCGTGTAGGAGGTAAAAGACGACCGGCTTTTCGTTGTTCTTTTTGACTATCAAGTCTAATTACCGCCTGATTTTGTAGTGAAATTAATTGGAAAACATACTGCCAGGTGACAGGGCTTCAGAGTTGCGCACGCAATACGTTGATAACACATTATATTTTTATGGTCCGGCGAATTGCTTTCAAGTGGTCCCATAGCTCAGTGGTTGTATGTTTGTGATATGGCGACCCGGGTTCGATTTCCGTCGATGTTTTTATATTTTTTTCAAAGTTATGTTTGTTTCTTTTTTTAAATTTGGGTTAATTTTGTTTGGTTTTCTATTCCTAGAACATTTGGACTCGAGTGGCACCAAGCTTTTCAAGAAGCTTTTTAAATAAGCGTGCGAATTTTTAGTTCTTCAAAATTTGGCATTTTTGCCACCTTTTAGTTCATACCTGAGACATCTTCTAGTAGAATTATCGATATTATCAATTCTTTGAAACATGTAGCTTGGCATTTACATGATAATACATCTACATATACACTCAACTATTTAAAACACTTTTCTTTTCTTTTTTACTTTAATTTTAGTCGATTCGCTGCCATGAGCAAAATTGAATTTTTCTCTTCTGCTTAAGATCCAGTTCAAATCTACTTTAGTTCCATGCAGCTGGTATTACTGTCAAATGCCGAGTTTCTAGTATTTTTATTAAGGCCCATATACGTTTTCTTCGAAGCGAGCGGAGGGCCATGCGTGAAGAGAAAATGAAATCTAAAACAACTCTGAAACCCTGTAACCCGGTACCCACAACGTCTTGTATGAAGTGTAGTTTTTGAAATTATCGGCCGTACTCTCTGATACTAATAAAGATGATTAACGACTAGTGTGGCTATCCTTCCTATATAAAAGAAAAGATTTGTTACATGTTAGTGTGTATATTGAATAGAGGAAATTATTTATAAGTTAATTAGGGACCTTCCGTGTGACTAAGCGTCCTTCTGTGGGACAGAATTTTCTCCTTTGGGGGCTGAACGTCGGTCAGCAGCTTTTTTTATACCGACCTAGAGAGTTCCCGTTTCCATTTAGCCAGATAGAGGCCTTTTGTCGAGATAATACGACCACATGGTGGAGGCGTACCTTCGCAGGAAACGCCGCGCCGGTGGCATGTCTGCAAATCTACTAGATACAAGTAGGATCTACCATTTTTAATTAATAAGTTTTTTTTATCTCTATTATCGTTATGGTTATTTATCGTTTCGTTTAATAAATTCATTAAACGATTGTAGGTCGTCTGCTTACATATATCGTAAATATTATTGTTATTTATCATTTTGATTAATGAACTTACTGTTAAACGACTGTAGGTCGTTTGCTTTATATATTATATCTATTACCCTTATTTCTCGTTTACCTGAACTTATCATTTTTGCTTATCGAACCTACAGATAATCAGCTGTAGGTTATCTGATATTGCCTCGAGTAGAGAATTTGCTAATATTCTGACCACTAATTGATGTATTTTTACTGTAATTGGCTGTAAGCCTCATGGCAGTAATTGGTTTCACATAACTGCGATTTGCAAATTTACCCTTTCGCCTTGATACCGGAATCGAACTGTGCTCACGTCGCTTTCTATATATACATATTTTCCTCACAGATTATCTTATCGATTTAGTATATCAAATGAAGGCGAAATGATAAAACAGGGAGGCAAATGCGTCATAAAAGCGCTAAAAACTCTTTGTGATGCCTGCCTCTTTGGAGGAAATACACCAGATCAATGGAACAATGCCGTTGTGATAATCTTACACAAAAAGGGAGGCATAACAGAAATTGGAAACTACAGACCTATCAGCTTATTATCCTAGTTATATAAGCTCTTCATGAGAATAATCACTAATAGACTGGGACCTAAGCTAGATTTCCACCAACCACTGGAGCAAGCCGGATTTAGAAGTGATAAATTCCTTGATAGAGAAAATTACAGAATACCTACAACAAGCCATTGATACTGATATTTGTAGACTTTGAGAAAACATTTGACTCAGTCCAGCATATCTCCATGTTGAGAGCACTTACAGAGTGCAGCATTGATAATAGATACACTAACCCAAACTAACCCTTGTTCGCAATATGTAAATAATAACGCAACAGCTGCAGTAAAATAAATTCCCCTTGGAAAAAGGTATTAGACAAGGAGAAACCATCTTGCAGACGACATAGTCATTGCAGACCGGGTGGATCATGCATGTCAACTTCTTCAAGACCTTCAAAGTTCTTGTTGTCTCTCTAAAACACAATACGTGACCAACCTTGTATTGCTCAAAACATTTCAGCGTACGGCACGCAAATAGAACAAGTGTATACCTATAAATATGTGGGCAATGAAATTAAATTGAGAAGAGACAGCCAGACCACAGAATTAAACAGAATAATATTACTGAAATGGACAGCTTATGGAAAGCTGAGGTATGTCTATAAATCAGATATTCCGATGTGCCTGAAGAGGAGGGTCTTTGACCAATGTGTACTTCCGGTTCTAACATATGGAGCAGAAACACTGACCCTTACCAGAAAGGTAATAAACAAGATCCAAGTAGCACAGAGAGCAACTGAGAGATCAATACTGAATATATCCCTCAACAACAGGGTTCCAAATCATACAATCAGTGAAAGAACCGGTGTTAGGGATGCAGTTGAAAGAATTACGACGCTGAAATGGAACTGGACAGGCCATGTTGCCAGAGTCAGGGATGGAAGATGGACAAAGAAGATTCTAGATTGGAGACCTAGACACGAGGCATATCGAAACCGAGGCCGTCCCCCAACAAGATGGTTGGACGACATCAAGCGCATCCAGCACAACTGGATGCAAAGTATCCAAGACTGGAAGAAATGGAATGATTTAAGGGAGACCTATGTCCAGCAGTGGACTCAAAACGGCTACTGATGATGATGATGATGATGATGCTTAGTATATTTTGGTAACTGTTTATTGGTCTAATAATATTGTCATACTAAAGCTGCGGCAGTGTTAGCTCTAAAGGAGATCTTACCCAGAAGGGGTAGGTCTAACTTCCTTCGATTAAAACGCCGTTATTCCCTAAATACTAATTTATTGAACGACTACCTAAATACTAATAATTATTTAGTCGCTCGGCTGCGGAGGTATTTTAATGCGTTAGGGGTGTTAGCTTAATAGATACACAATTTATAATACAATAATGTTAACTTACATCTCTATTTCCCCCTAAAAGCTACCCTAGGATGGTCCTCGCGTCCAGTCCCCAATCCTCAACCGGTTTCGGCTCGAAACAGAGACTCTCCTACTGAACGCCTTTGGATGCTTCGGGTTTCCACTAGTTCTCGATCAACTTTGGCTTCAACTTATTATAGACCCTCTGGTTACACTCTCACTTAGAACCGCGAGTTCGACTTACGCCAACTATTTTTTCATCGGACTCCCGACTTGGACTTTCGTCAACTCTCGACTTGGACTTTCGCCAACTCTCGACTACCCGTAACGGCTGGTCAACACTCGAGTGCCTTCCTCTCGACTCACTCCTCTCTAGCTGCTTTCTCCTTTCCCAGTTCCACTTTTCCTTCCTATCATTCATTCACGCTTTTTTCTATTGCTCACTGTTATTTTTACATTCCTTAAAATTATCTCTTTCTCTTTTTACCATCCTCTCGACTATGTTTCATTTTCTAACTAACCATTCATACTTAGACGTCATTCGTTCCTCCTGTTTCTCAAAAACACCGATAACCTGTACATGCATCAATTTTCGCAACTATTGCTCCTCCTACTTACTGCGGCCATTATTAATTTTGCCCAATATGTCAATCCGGGTTAATTACTAGCGAACTTGGACTTTCTTGCTGACTCTTCCAAATAACGTTCAATGTCCCTGATCAAACTCCTTGCGTCTACTTTTCTAATGTTTACTTTTAACCTGAACACTTTACATTATTTATATAGACGATTTCTTGTTCTATTACGCAAAAATTAAGGCAACTGACCTTTTATAGAAATTAATATTACCTTATTTAAGCCCAGATAATAATATATGACAATATTATCGCCGCCATGGAATTGATTTAGATTAAAGTTAGTTTAGTAAAATATACCCTATCTATAGTGTTTCGTGATTGACTGCATTTAGTCAGTCCTTAAAGAATTCAACGTTTAGTTGCAATTGTTTCAAGATAGGATAATGTTGAGGGATATATAAAAACTTAGTATCTTATTTTGCTAGTCTGATGATCAAGATGAAATTCATTATAGAGAATATTCTCATTGGTTTATGGGTGATACCATAACCTCAAATTGTAATTTGAGATAGAATTAGTTGTCTTTGTAGTATATGTGAAAGTTGTTAATATTTAAATAAATAGTTTAGTTAGAATCCAGATGTTTATTTTGCTAAGCTAACGTCAATTTTCACGATATTCTTATCTATGGTATGTTTCTAAATTTTACTGTCCTGATTTCAATGTGCAAAAATCCTTGATATATTCCTGGTTAAAAATTTAGTGGCGCCTGCACCTAACTGTCAAAAATCATAGACCCACGCTTTGAATTATTGTTGAAACTGCTTGCTGAGCGATTAACAAATAGTGTTACAATCTTTAAACTTTATGTAGAAATATTTTGCGTAATATGGTGATTGGAAATGCAGGAACTCTTCCAATTCCCGTCTTCATTTAAATTAACTCCTATGTAGGTTACCGTTAGTACTTTCTAAATGTTAATTTTTTGTTGCTGATATGGCCTCATGTTAAATATCAAACATACCTTGACCATCCTATAGATTAATTTTTGAAGAACTTCAGTATCAACATCAACCACCACATTATCATCCACCTATTTCGAGTTCTTTGCAAATTCGCTATTGATCCTGAGAGCATCCTGCTGATCTAACGACAAGAATCTGAAACAACAGTTAATTTGCTTAATAATCTCATATGTCACGGCGCCACCGCATTGAACAATAATTATGATGTTTATTGACAGTGTATTATTGTAATACTAATATCGACAAACAGGATTCCGGATTCATTAAAATAAGTGTCAAGTTTTATATCACATCCTGTAGCAAGGCGTGATACCTGTCACCTGTTGCTGCTGACAAATTAATTTGTTTTACGTGACTTTTACTTTAAAGGCAAAGTGAGCTGAACTGTGGCAATCGTACGATTATGATTACGAGTTTATAAAAAGCTTCTAAATTTGCATATTTAAAGTAATAATGCAGTTAACGCGGTAGTAAAAGATAAGTTCAACATCATTAGAACAGTTCTTATCGATTAAAGAAATGTTGAAATGTAAATATACGTATGCAATCGCGTTTTTTTATTAAGTAATAGGAACGAACCTGCTGAATTTATTATCATGCGTTTAATAATATAAGTATACTTTATTGGCCTTTAAATGGTTTGCAGCTTCTGATGCGCAAATATTAATTTTATTCATACTAGTATGTTTCTCTTATGTCAAAATGGGTGTACCAATTTAAATGTTGACTAAGGTTGAGTAGAATCGATTATTCATGATCTCATGCAGTACAACGATATATTTAATTGGCAAGGTGATTTTATCCTAGGAGATAAAGACTAAAATATTAATTTCAGAAACATGCGCCAAGATAATAAAATAACCAATCATATATTGAGATCTGCTTCTATGCAATCGTTGAACTGTCGTGAATAGAACTATGTCATGGCGCGCATGTACGAAATAATAGCCGTGTACTAGAAATGTTAGCGCCTAGAAAGTTTGATTATATAGCGAATTTATTTACTCTGATCTTTTTAGACTGACTGCAGTGAATAAATAAAATAAAATATATTCAAATAATAGCTATTTTTTTGAATTATATACAGGGTGACCCAACGAAAACTTTGCACTTCGATTTTCAGTATAGAAAATTAAAATCTGGAAAACGCACGAACCTATCGATTATTGATTTTAGGAGGATAATTTTTTGTTGTATTTTCAATCCTTCAACTTCTAAGTCTAAACAGGGGCGACGGTTACCCCCACTTTAAAGGTGTTTTGACTCTGATTGGAAAATACAGCTATGGAAAATGACTCCGCACAGGCTTGCGTGCAGGCATTAAAAGAAGCTTACGAGGCCAAAATATCCACAGAAAAATTGTTTAATCGAATGCTTTTCGAGCTGACAACGGAAAGAAAAAGGCAAATCGCAGAAGATCTGTTTCCGAAAGGGGAAGACGTCGATGATACAGAACCAAATATTGAGCACCCAGAAGCTACAAGAAGCAGCATCATGCATGAAGTCTGGGAAAGCACCGGGTGTGGATGAGATTCCACCAGAGGTAATCAAACAGGCCGTAAACTCGGTACCTGATTGGATTTTAAGGATGCTAAATGCGCTGCTGAAAACCCAACAATTTCTTTCTGAGTGGAAAGAGGCTAAGCTGATATTACTACTTAAAAGAGGAAAGCCGCCAGAATTATCATCTGCCTACAGACCTCTGTGCTTATTAAATACCTTAAGCAAGCTGTTTGAATCACTGATTAGAAAACGCCTAAATTGAGAAATTGAGCAAGGGGAAGGACTGGCGCAGCAGCAGTATGAATTCAGAAAGGGTAGATCAACGATACATGCAGTAGAGGCTGTAATAAAAAGGAAGGTGGAGACAACAGATAAGTGGCTAGTAATGATAAGAGTTGATGTCAAAAATACATTTAACAATGCGGCGTGGGGTGAAATAATACAGAAACTGAAAATAAGACGGATCTCCCAATACCTGGTTAATCTAATAAGGAGCTATTTCAGTGATAGGAAGATAAGAATTAGAAAGGGAGTGGAACTACAGATGTCCGCGGGAGTTCCGCAGGGTTCGGTTCTAGGACCAACCCTGTGGAATATTTTCTACGATGGCGTCTCTCAGCTTGGGCTGCCTGAAGGAGTTACCCTTGTTGGTTATGCCGATAACTTTGCGATTTTGGCCTCCGCGAAAGACCGGGACGAACTGACCTCCAGTGTCAATGAAGCTCTAAGAAGAGTGAACCACTGGATGATAAACAGTCACCTTAAACTGGCGCCAGAGAAGACATAGGCAGTAGTGTTAAAAGGACTCAGAAAGAAAGACAATAAATTTTTTATTTTGGAGGGAACAACTATCATACCAGCTAAATCGGTGCGATACCTGGGAATTATGTTGGATGAAAATGTAACTTTTGGCGAACACATGAGGATGATAGCAGCCAAGGCGGAAAAGCGGGCGACGTCTCTCGCTAGCATGATGCCTAACATCGGGGACCGCGCAGCGGCAAAAGGCGAGTTCTTTGTGGAGTCATCCATTCCATATTGCTCTATGGAGCTCCCATATGGCATAAAGCACTGAGAAGAAAAAAGTACAGAGACATGTTGGAAAAGGTGCATAGAAAGATTCTTTTAAGATTGGCAAGTGCCTACAGAACTGTGTCAACCAAAGCAATCTAAATTCTAACTGGAGTTGTGCCGATAGAACTTTTGGTAAGGGAAGGAACGCTACTGCATGATACGCCAGACGCACATATTGTTGCAACAAGGAATATGACTAGGGAGGACACAGTCGAAGAATGACAGAGATGTTGGAATGACAATACGATGGTGGGCCAATGGACGAAAAGATTAATTCCTGACATCAGACAATGGCTCAGGTGCGAACGCCGAAACATAGACTACCATATGACCCAAGTTCTGACGGGACACGGGAGATTCGGAAGCTACACGAAGAGTGTATAAAGTGGGAAAGAACTGAATTATTTAGAGAGATAGGTGTGCAACTCACAGCAGAAAACTTAGTACCTCAAATTTTGCTCAGTAAAAGAACCTGCGATGCTGTAAAGTAATTTGCAAGAAACATTCTAATGAGAAAGGGGGAAGATCAGAAAGGGACCAGGAACTAGAAAACAAAATACGACAGCCCTGCATACTGAAGTATGTCGTTCTTGATGGTTCCGTGGTGCATGGGTGAGAAGAGGTGTTTTAGTGGGTAGGCTGCTGGCTAGAGTCACAGAGTCCCACACGCAGAGCATGAGCTTTTACCTCAGGGAAAAACACTCTGATTATAACTGCCAAGTTTAAAGTGATGGATAATGTCTCCATTGATTGCTTTTAGTTAACAACTAGGAGAGCAACCGACGTCAAAGTGACGGTCTGAAGACCTTCAGAAGTGAGATATCATCGAATCGTTTTGGCTGGAGTGAGTTTCACCCCTAAAATTGGAAAGGAAAATATAAAAAAAATCTTCACTTACCTTTCCGTTCAGTTTATTGAATGCTGGAAATGATTACCATTTACCTCCCTGAATAAATTTTCTTCAAAGCGTTTTCTTACGTTAGGAAAAATTTCGCATATAACTTGGTGGTGAGATCATCCAATGATTCATAATGGTTAGCATAATTTTTAGACTTCAGATGACCCCATAGAAACAAATCTATTAGGGTCAAATCAGCTAAATACTCGCCAAAGCATTTAAATTTTGGGTATGCTGCGTATCTACCTCAATAAATACTCTGGAATTTTTATCTGTGAATGTCGTTGACGCAAAATGAACAGCCATCCGAAAAACAGATGTCGAACAAATAGTAGGGATTATTGCTAATAGGTTCACCCATCACTGTTGTAGACTCGATTTTCTAAACAAACAGAGACTGCGCATGGGCAGTATAAATTACCATAGGAGCTAGTTAAAAAGTGATTTTGAAAATAAAACAAAAACCTTTAGCATTATATGAATATTTTAATATGTTATTTTATTTGAAAACAACTTAACTTTACCTTGCAGAGTAATTTGCACTGGAAAACATCACGCTGTATGAGCGTGTAAGAGAAAGCTTCAATTTAAGAAGAAATCATGACAGGAATGCTTTTGTAGAAATGCGGTTTTAATACACGCTATACTGGAACGCATAGGGAGGCTACACTCCGAGAAATGGAAATAGCACTTATGGGAAACTTTATATTATAATAAAGCAGAGAGAATATTGGCCGAGTGCCAAAAACGGCTTTTGAGAGAGTTACTGTAAAATAGTGAGTTTACTTACATGGCCGAGTGCCACAGGGAACGCTTACTATAGGGACTTACTTGTGAGAGAATCAGGTAACAACTTCCATGGCCGAGTGCCACGGGGAGCGCGCACTAACGCGACTTACTTGCGAGAGAGTCGGGGAACAAGTCTATTCAAGAAGGTAAGGACGCCTTCTTTTTCTCTTGGCGTGTAAACTTACCCCCACTCCTGAAATATCCCTTCCGTAGAGGGCAGATATTGTAAATACAGAGAAATTATACAAAAACTTAACATCACGGGTTGTCTAAATTAAAATTAGGAATTTTTACACAAACCTGGTTGAAATCGGCTGACTAGTTTTTATAAAATTCGATTATTGTTGATCGAAATTTTAGGGACGCTAAATTGAGTGTTTCCGGTAGTCGCTGTAGGAACCACTGTGATTGGTCGGATGCGTTTCTGCTTGTAGCTGTAGCTGGTGTTTTGAAATAAGTGGATTGTATGGTTCGAAGCAGTTCTGCTTCTAGTTAAACTGATGATGAATAAACGTTGTGACAAGAGATGACGCTAAGTTTTCAAAGGGCATTGTTTGGAATGCGATACACAGTGGCGTGGAATATTAATATAATACGAATTAAATCGCTGGATTTGAAAACATGTTCAAATGGTTTTTGAACAATCACTTCACAGAATTGGAGTCGGCGATCAAAATTATCATCCTTCTGTTCTTGAGCTAATTGTATTTTGATACGATGAGACTTATTTTCCATTAGGAATCTCTGGACAATTTTGCTTTGATGCAATTTCCTAGTACTAATGGTGGAATCCATGACTATATGATGTAAAATAGCCACTTTTTTCTAATAACCCCTTTCATACACCCGCTTTTTATCTTTTTATTTTCCTCTAATCCAGGCTCGTCAAATTTGGCAACCAGTTGTAATAGCTAAACATCGGACACATGTCGCAATTACTCGAGCATTGCCGTTATTTCTGCATAAAAAAAATTATCATTGCTACCCTTTCTACCATGGAATAAACCATTTTGATTTTATTAGAAATCAACAATGGATTTGACCCAAATCTTGAACTGATTAAATCGGACACACATGGTTTAACTTTTTAAGAAAAACGAAAAATAATTAGAAGAAAATTGATGTTTGTCCTTCCTTCAGCTATGCTAGGGGGTTGAACCTACGCAGATAAAAAAAGGAGAAAGATATTTTCCCTTCTAATCAAAAATCGACGGGTCCGAGCATATTTTCATTTTAAATACTGAAAATCAAGGTGCAAAGTTTTCCTTGGGCCATGCCAGCCTGTATGATTCGGAGCACTGTTTACAATGAGCTCAGGGTGATTTTTTTTACCTTCTGGGTTCTTATGGTTTTCCACAGACAATTTTGGAGCCTACATGGGGGGATCCTAACTAGACAATATGTTTTTAAATTTTACATCTAAACCATTCGCAGCAAGGACTTTAAACCTTCATCATTTTGTAAGCAATAAATTATTTGGGAAAGAGGTTTTTCGACCAATAATTAATTTATGGGATTTGTGGATAATTTCAATATCACTATTGAGGCTGGACTTCAGATTTTGATGGACTCTAACCAGCTTTATTCGCTAACCGCTCATGCAGCTGTATATATGCCTGACTCACTCAGCCGTTTGTAATATTGTTCTTTTTAAAGGCGTGGGTTAGTTTGGGTTAGAGCGGGCGCCACTAAATTTTTACTTGCAAGACATTTATTAGAAATTCTATCTGTCTGAAAATCGGAAAATAAAATATAGAAAGCATACCCTGTGAAAGAGCGTAAAAAAAATAGGATGAGGTTGAATTATAGCCTAAATACAGTTTCCAAAATAAACACCAGGAATACAAACAACCAGTTAACTAAAAAAAATACTACTTGGGCAGAACAATTTACTTTCCTAAAGTTTAGAAGATTTTCTATTACTGATGGTTAATATTATGCTGAAAAAATTTATGGAATGTCACTAAAACTGACCTATTTATGTCACTGGTGGTAATTAATGTTCAAATAACAATTATATTAATTGCTATTGTAATTAAGTTTCATCTTGACACTCTAACACTAGAAATTACATTAATCAAGTATCCATTATACGATTTAGGCATGGTACTCACTGCAATTAAACTTCAAATCAAAAAGTAGCACTAGTGATGGCACTTTAGCAAGCACCAAGCCTCTGAATAATATCTTAACATTACTAATTACAATATAAAATTTTTAATAAATAACCTCGATATTACTTAACGAGAAGAGTTATCTTTAAAAGAGTATTTCAATATTACCCAGTTACAATTGCTTAAATATGTAACGATCTAGGGAATTAAATATCCACTAAACTACACTTAGCTTATTCCCTTGGCAGCTGGAATATAGAAGACTTCTAACAGGTCTTCAAAATGCTAAACTAAAAGGGATTTACTGAATAAAATAAATAGAAATATAGCCGCCTCAAGTAAGGAGAGTGGAGCTCAATTCTACCGATATCGGGGTGAGAAGTTCAATAATAAGGTTTAAATAGTTTTAATTAATTTTTTGCCAAGCAGAACAATAAACTTAGCATAAATAACCTAAATGCCCTGATTTTATAGCATATTTTTAGGTATTATTTTAGGAGACTGAAAGCGATAAAAGGTTGGCAAGGCTTTAGAGGACTGCCTTTTACAAAAATTAACACTAGATAAGGTTAGAGAACTGAACCTATCTCTTGAAGTAGTATTTCAGAATATACTTCTCGGTAATGGTCTTTAGAGTTCTCACTAATAAAATTTGAGGTATTAGCACGATAGAGCAAGAACTAAATTATAGATAGAGGTAGGGCTAACACTTAACAATTTAAATATATCCTACCAGGACTTGCCGATACCTTCAAGCTACTGGACTGGTCTACAATGCAGATGGACGAGCTAGGTGAACCTCTTAGCTGGGAAGATCAGTTTCTCTAGAAAACTCTCGGCCTGGTCCATATCGGATATTGACGCGAGGAGGAGGCGGGCTCCTGCTCAAGGAAGGAATTGCCCAGAATAAATGGGCATCAGTCCCTCGAAAAGACCCTGGTGAAATGACAAACGATTTTTTAGCCATTATACTAAAGAGCACATGGGTCGAACCTACCTTTTAAAATAATAGGGTTATCACACCGCTTTTCATAGGATGTTTCACAACAGCATTAGCCGGTACTCTAACAAAAGACACGCGTTACTACGCTTTGTAATTTTAACAAAAAATGCTTTCTGGCAATCATCAACCAGCAGTTGAAATTGCCATAAGGCACCTTCTCGGAGTGGTCTGCTTCATCATTCTTAGACGTTGGTGTACCGCAGGAATAAATCATGTTCCTAATTTATAGAAATGATCTAAATGATGCTAAATTTTTGCTTTTTGAAAATTACACCACTATTACCGTGACTAGGGGTTGAAACATGATGGGGAGGGAAGGACCTTGGAAGGACGTGAGGCCGTAGAGACCTAATTTCTGTCGAATCGTCTGTTGCTTCACACAAAAAGATATGGGACATGATGTTTTGCCTGAGAGACATAAGCGAGAAACCTAGCGAGTTCATCAAATTTCTTAGGAGCCATTTAGACCCCAGGTTGGTTTTGGAGCTCCAGACTAAAGCTGTAAGTAACACATTTAGGACCGGTGTCTTTGTTTTGTGAGACCTGGTGTGAAGTGTATCACAGGAAAACCTAAAAACGGTCTATTTTGCTATCTATCATAGTAAAGTGGAATTGGTCTGGAATTGGTCTGGACGGTTAAAGTTTTCCGGCTTCAAAGCAGAGCTACAAGGCTTGTGTCTAGCCTAGGCGATAGGGATGATTGCAGGGCTGCATTCACGCAGTGCGGGGTATTGACACTTTTCCCTCTACCTATATACTGGAGCATCTTCTCTATATAAAAAAAATTTGGATAGGTTCAAGAGTCATGGTAGCCTCTATGAGTAGGACACTAAGGCCCTATCCTCACGAGGCTACACAACATCAACACAACATGCGAACGATATGTCGCTCGGATGTCGCCGCCGTGTATTTGAATCAGCGACTCTACACCACGCAGTACGACATGGAAGCGATACAACAACTGGGTTACATGTTGCTTGTCAACATTTTTTTTCAGTTGCCTGTCAACACTTGTCGCGTGACATAGCAGCGTTTTTGGCATAATTATCAGTGAAAATGGCCGCTGAACGAGATATTAATTTAAAAATCACTACTGAAGTAGAAAGATTTCCATGCTTGTATAATTTTAAATTATCGGACTGTTCTAGAAAAGACATAACTGAAAAAGCATGGAGTAAAATTTCAAAGAAAACGAACTTATCAGGTATGTAACATCAATTTTATTAATTTTTAGTTTACAGATCGAAGCACTTTAACAAAAATGTTTGCAATGAAAGAACAGGGATACTATTGGCAGTAATTATTTTGCCTGAATTCTTTCGCTGCTACAAACAGTCTTCGCCTTCTGTTCCTTGCAATATACGGATGCACCCAATATTTTCTTCTTCTTCTCCGGTTTCGCAAATATAAATACATAAGTATGTCTTCTTCTCCTTCACTAGATGCTACGTCTTCTTCACTTTAAAAGAACTAGCAATGGTTTTGTGTCACGTATTATGTCGTCCCGTGTAAATAGTTCGTGTTGGAAACATTTTTTTTGTTGCATGGCCTAAATGTCGTGTTGATGTTGTGTAGCTTCGTGAAAGTCCCGATAATCTGGTCGCATCCTGTAAGAGACTGGAAGTGGAAAGGTGCCAGTGTGTAAAGTTTTCTAACAAACTACCACAAATAATTGAGGAACTTTAAACAAATTAAAAAGAATTACTTAAAAACTTAATCAAAGAGACGTTTTATAATGCAAGGGACTTCCTGGACCTAAATGCTTTGAGTTTTTAATTTTAATTTTTAATACATATTTTGTATTTTCTTTTTTGCATTTCGATTTAGAATAACATAGTTTTTAATGTGCTATGTATTTGTATTGTTTTGACTAATTTAAATGCTTGTACATTGTATGACACGTAATCTATTTTCATTTGATTTGATTTAGCGAACTCTATGACTAGACTTAATTATCTTTAAATTATTGACATTTTACGCACTTTAATACATAATCTAAACGAGGTGATTTAGAAGAAAATGAGCTGAACTTTCGTGGGCCTCCCTGTGCGATTTAAAGTACTGTTTACAATGAGCACACGATATATGGAATTGGTGATATATAAAAATTGTTTCTATGTTTCTTCAATGCATATTATTGTTAATAATTTTTAACATTTTCAAAGAAATTCCAATTAAAAATAACACAAATAGATTTTTCTAGCATTGATCTTAATAAATAAATTTCAGAAAAGATTAGTTAACGTAAAAACGACATTTCATCTTTAGTTAGCTTTATATGTTCCATGGCTTTCTATAAGTAATCTCAGGTATTTCAGACACTTTAAAAGGAATTCGTTATATCATGGCTTACAGGTGCAATTAAAAAAATGAGTGCCCACGCACTCGGTTCCGATCCAGTGCTTCAACTGCGCCGGTAACTTGGATATGTTTCGCGGCAGAATGGGTCTCAATGTGCCTTTAATTGATTGCTCCTGACTTTGTTACCACATTTACACAGTTAGTTCTTAATTGATCTTCATTCAAGTGATATTTTCGCAAATATTCGCCATCCTATGATGAAATTTCCTTTATTAGACAAATATTAGAAGATTATGTTTTTGTTATTTTTAACGTTGTCATTTTTATTTAAGTAATTCTCATAATCTTTATTCATCTAATTTCTCATAAATTTCCAAACAGTTTTAAAATTTAAAACAGAAGGTACTGAATTTTAATTTTACTGTGTATTTCCAAATTACATAAGAAATTACAAAAGAAAAACATATATTAATTTTATAAAATAATAAATTACTCTAAGCACATTACTTCGTTTACAGTTAATTTTAAAAAAGGCTTGTTTATTTTTGTTCAAACTTTGTAATATCTGACAATTTTGAACACATATAATATATTTTTTCAATAAAATATTTAAAGTCATAAACAGTAACAATTACGTAGCTCTAGTCTCTATGTTAAAAGGCCTTAAAAGCTCACAAACGAATTTATTATCGAAACGTAAAGTATTTTGTAAGGTTTTCAGCATCTTGAGGGATTTCTAGTATTTTTTTACTGCTGTTGTCAATAAAGACATCATGATGGAATAAAATTACTTTATGCGGTATCAACTTTAATCGCCATCAGTATTTTCGGACATATCTAATCGACAAGATTTTGACATTTAACCAGTGCTATAATTTTATTGTAGAGTGAAGTTCCCTGACGGTTCATCGAACAATTGATGGCAAAACATTGGAAGTAGTCCAATTTTAACACTGTCTAATATCAAGAAGCTTCATATTTAAATTAAGTGAGTTTCTATCAGCAGCCTGACAGAGAACCTATCAGGCGACAGGACACGAAGAAGATTTCAGAGGACAACAAACGAAATCGAAGCGCTGCCGCTGCGGCTGCAGGACACGATCAGGATAATCACGAGCCCCAGAGGAATAAAGAGTACTATAGGCAAGGGCAGATCATACAAATCGCCAGGACCGGGCGGAATAGTCATGAAGGAGGCCAAGTTCCTGCCAAATAAAGCCCTTGTCCGGCTGACGTACGTTATCAACACCTCCATCAGGCTACACTACTTCCCAAGGGCATGGAAGACAGCCAGGATCATCGTCATCCCCAAACCAGGAAAGAACAAGAGCCAGACCCATCTCACTGCTACCCACCCTCGGCGAGATCTTCGAAAGAGTGCTCAACAAAAGAATCAACGCGGAGCTCCAAACACTAGGAACCATCATACTAGAACAAATTCGGACTCCAACGAGGTAAATGGACAGCCATGCAGCTTGCGAGGATAGTAGTCCAGGCAATGACAGGAAACAACACCAAGAAGACAACAACAGTGGAACTGTTGGACCTAGAAAACATCGACGAGACCCTATGGAGTCAGGCCATGGCTACCAAGCTGCACCAAGCAGGAATCACGCCAGCAATCACGAAGACCGTCATGAGCTGCCTAAAGGACAGGACAACAACAACACTGATCAACGGGACAGAATCAAGGACAATGACAATAAGGCAAGGACTCCCCCAAGGAAGCATGATATCGCCGAGACCGTTCAACATCTACATCAACGACGTGCCAAGGAAACAGAACAACCACATAGCACTCTTCGCGGACGACGTAGTAGTATACACATCATCAACGCAGCAGCTGCTGATAACACAGCGAATAGAACAACACGTCAGGTAGATAGCGGAATACTTCAAGAGATGGAAGTTGAAAATGAACGAGACCAAAACGCAACTCATCAACTTCAACCAGAAGCGCAGGAGAGAAAGGACACACTTCACGATCAACGGGACACGGATCGAAGATACGGACACCGTCAAGTACCTAGGAGTACCACTGGACACGAAACTAACATTCAAAGACCACATACAGGGCACCAGGAGAAGAGCAGGAATAGCAGCCAGCGCAATATTCGCTTACATCACGCCGCAATCAAGACTGGACAAGGACATCAAGCTCAAACTGTACAACACATAGGTCAGACCAATAATCATGTACGCAGCACAGATTTGGAGCTCCGCAGCGAAAACCAAGAAGGAAAACTACACACGCTGGAACGGAAACTGCTGCGTACAATCATGAACTACAGATGACAGGACTTCAAGGCCATAGAGGAGATGCTGTTCAGGAAAATCCACAAAATGATCCAGAGCATGAAAATCCAGAACAGAGGCTAGAACCCTAAGAAGGACTGCATGAAGCCGAAAAACATTAAAAAGTGCAGTGTTAGAATAAATCATTTAGTATTAAAATACCTTGTCATTTATTTAGTTATCCTAGGTTTAGGTGGCCGCTTGTTAGGTGCCACCTTAGTCGGCAATTCTTTATAAATAAACAAATAAATAAATAAAACAAGTTAGTTTCGGTTCCGAAAATTAAATACTTTTCGTTCGATCAATTTTCTCTTTGAAACATTTTTTGTTTAAGGAAAAATCCATTCAAGGAATTCCTGTTAAAGATTTTCTTTCAGAATTCCGTTTTTTTCCAACCTTCAAAATGTGTGATTTAATTCTCAATTGGTAGAAAACAGTAAGACCAAGAAATTTGGGATCTCCTATATTTTCATGTCTTGTTTCTCCAATGTCATATCCTTCACCATCGTATTTAAAACAAATAATATCAGTTTTGGGAACATTCGGGAACAAGGGATTTGAGTCAGGCTATTGGAAATGATTTTAAATCTTTTAGCCTTCTGAGACACTCATGGCATAGATTAATGGTATCATTTGGAAAGAATGACGGTAAAAGCCAAGTATTTTATTATATAATATGTAGCGGACTGATCCCTCTGGAACACCATCATCGGCATCAGGTACGTTATGTCTAATGCAGCTCTAAAGGAGATCAAGACTTTCCTAAAACTATACAGACAGTTAGTATTCCGTGATTTACGCTGTCAAATGCCTTTGTCAAATCATAGAACACCATCGCGACAACCTCTCCGGCATCAACGCTGTTTACTAAATCAGAAAATCGCATTATCGACATACGTAAAATTCCCCGATTAGTCTCATTAAGTTCCACCTACTCTTCTCAAAATTACCAATGCATTGAGAAATTGGCTTAATGTGGGGATAAGTACTGGAGAATTATTTGAGCAATATTTGTTAAATGGTGTGAATTAGCAAAAATAAGATAAATCAAGTAAAAATGCTGAGAAATCCTAATTTTGTTTCGCAAAGATTTAAGCAGAATATGGCATATATACAGAAAAATAGTTTGCATCAGAAATTTAGCGAAAATGAATATGTTTAAACAAACTTTATCCAAAAAGTGTTAAACGTACCTTAGCAAATATCAACTTTATCCAACTCGTAATGGGTAAAAGCTGACCACGCATGCACAACATTATTCCATCCCATAGTCGGCTTCACACGTAAGATTAAATGCAATCATTAGTGATAAATATTTTCATGGTCGGTTTGCTCTTGTGTGAATTTTTGTTAACGGTAAAGTTGTAGATATTGATGGTTTTGATTTGGCTTAATGTTTTCCGCGGTAGCACTGACCATTACTGGCAATTTATTTTCAGCTTGTTAGTTCCTGTTGATGGGAAAATCTCGATATCATTCAGCAGGATTATAATTAAGTTCTATATAACTCTAGGAGAAATGGAGTTCGGTAATTATTATTATTATTATTATTATTGTATAAGTGAATATTGAGCCAGACAGTCCTGCTATCTTCTCGGTTATATGATTTAACGATAATATTTTTTTGTTCTTATCTTAGGGCTAGTAGCCCGGTTGTTTCCAAATGATCTTCGGTGATACCCAACTGTCCAGCTATCTCTGTCCATTCAACATGGGGTTATAAGTACTTACGCATGCTTACTATGTCTACCCATCCAGGTTCAATGACAATACGGTATTCATTGGTGGATATTCGGCGAAAATCGATGACTCCAGTTGTGGTGCTTGCGAAGAAGAAGTAGAAAAGGAAGATAATTATGAGCTTTTATTGAAATGTCTTCTTAGATTATATATATCTAACGTTACTAAATTAACATAATACTATTCTCATACATAGTCTTTAATGTTACGAAAGTTGTAGGACAATATTTTAATTTACACGTAAAATATGGTTTAACTTTTTATGAAAATATGATTTTTTGTTAATTTATTAACCGAATTACGAAAAAAAATATTAATTTAATATATGCTCCTGAACAAAAAACCGGACACTCAAAATTTCGTTTTAAGTTAAACTTAATAACATTTTTAGGTTTTCCATCGATTTTGATAGTGTCTGTCTTATGTTGTAGGTGCTTTTATTATGATTATTATCTGATATGGATGTTGCAAAAAACTTAATGAATTTGGTGTTATGTAGTGTTGCACCAAAAGTTGCATTTTGCCCTAAATTTATGAATCCTCTATGGAAGAATCTAACCACAAATGGGTCTCTGTGTGATGACCTGTTTAGCATTTCTTTTTCTGTATGGATACCAATATCGTCATTTTTAATGTAAACACCAATTTTTAAAGGGAACTATACAATTTACAACAATAGCAAAAATTAAAAACATTACAGATAACAAATAAGTTGTATCGTGCATTGACTTCTCGTGCAATAATAACTGCTAAGAGCGATTCGAAAATCCCTGAACGATTTTTATTGTCTGTTGCGAATTACTCACTCTAACATATCCCACACATGCTCAATCGAGCTTAGATCAGGAATATGTAGAGGCAAGTCTGGGATCGTGTTGAGTTCGTTGGATTCGATTATGAGTCGTCTAAGGATCACTCTTTCAGCCACCTTGCTCATAGCTGAGAGGAAATTGATAGGTCTGTAATTTTGGGGATAGGTCTTATCCTTACCAGGAAAGTGGCCAAGTCTCACCATTGCATTGATGATATTAGCCTTGGCTGTGATCCCTTTGTTGGTTGGCTGATTTTAACAGCACCTGATGCTTTTCTGACCTTCAACTTCTGTATGATGTTAGCAACCTCACCCGGTCAGTTTGGTACATCACACCTAGACTAAATGTGCCCTTTTTCAAGGCGCCTGAGTCTTCCTTGGACATCTGCATAAGTTCTTCATCCTCGCCAGGATGTTCGTTTAATCTGCCTTGGCTTTCCATAGTTCCAGCGAATAATTCCGCTTTATCCACGTCTGCATACTGCCACGCGTATAGGGGGATCAGAGTTTTGGCATTGTGGAGTGCCCTCTGCATCTACCAGGTGGATTGCTCTTTGAAATTGAGCTCTCTAAGTCTTCTTTGGCAAGATTCATCTCTATGTGCCTTGATTTGAGTCTTTGGAATTTTACTGTGTTGATTTAATGCGATTCTGTCCTCTTCTCTGCCTGTGCTTGCGTATATGCGCCTTAGTCTCCTACTTTCTCGAATCAGAGAGAGCCATTAGAGAGATCGTCATGTCTTTGGCTATTGGAGAGGTCTTCTATAACAGTACTATTATTGAAAGCCTGGATGATGATATTTTCCAAGTATTCCACTTTCAATTCTAGCTGCTGCGCATTATTTATACGTCTTATTTCGGTTGTCTCTTTAATATTATTCTGGTTCATCGTCTTTATCGTTCTCAGGATGGATCTTCCAACATACCTCATTATAGGGTTATCTGGTCCTTTTAGTAGGGACAAGAAAGAATAATCACCCTAATAGGTGTTCATAACGTTCTGTCCCATTGTGAAGGAGACACAGCATTACATTCCTTCGCGGACACTCCAGGTTGTGTATGCCACACAAGAGAAGCCTAATTTCGTATGCGACTGTCGAAGATGAATATCAAAGTTGCAGAATGTTCAAACAACCTATAGAGTAATGCTGGTGATATTTATACGACGTATTTAATGATTTGATAGGAGTGCAACACCTTACACTTACTAGCACTGAGCCACAAGTAGTTTCGTTTAGTCTAGTTCACCAGACTATTAAGATCGGACTGAAAGCACGTGGAGCTTGATGAAACCACGGTGTAAAACTTTAGATCGTGGATTGCACATGGATGTGGGACTTACATCAAAAAAACACGAGACCAAGGCAATACAGAAGACAAAAAAGCCATGGGTATGTTATATCCAATAATTAGCAGATAAAGTAAAATTACTTTAAAGGTGAAATTACTAGTGATAAAGGATATCGCAAGATCGCAACTATCATATGGCACCCCAGTCTGGGGATATGCTGTGAAGACATATTATTATATTAACAAGCTGGCCAGCGCAGAAAACATCCTAGTCAGGAATAGGGTTGGAGCCCCCTGGTTCATCCGTAATACAAACTGACAGAGACACTTATGATGGACCACCATCAAGGAATCCATAAGATCAAGGGCCAAGAATAACTTTCAGGAGGCTGTATCACCCCAACCAGGAGCTCAGGGAGCTTGTTAACTACGACCCGGCAGAGGAAGCGCGTAGGTACAGGCTATAATACCTTAGACCTAGAGGCTACCTCAATCAGAGATAGTAACACCAAACCAGGCACATACCAAAGACAGGACTGCTTACCACCGATCAAGACTTATACCGACCGAGACCTGGTGCTAGAACGCATTACCCCAACTTGGCTTTTAAAGAAAATAGAGGCTGCTAACGTAAAGCAATAAACTAAGGGAAAAATAAGTAATTAGGTTACAGATGGGACACACCAAAACTGTCAGTTACTCTTGATCCTTATCAAAGATAATGGTTTTTAAGGTAACATACCTGTAACCATTGTCGCACTCGGAGATATTTACAGTGCAACCACGACGGTGGAGTTTTAGTGGGTATTTCCCCAGGAAGGCGACTCTCACACTCCCTGCTTCAGGAGAGGCTGGAGTGCGTAAACTGCATTTATCCACCTTACCAAAAAAAAATGGGAGTGGTAGAAATTAACGAGATCCCGCGATAGTTCTTGATGTCTCTCCTGTCTTTTGATTAATTAATAGTGGCAAGATTTGAGAACTTCCAGATGTCAGGAAATGCAGCAGAGCCGAACTTTCTTTGGAGCAAAGCGCACAGCAGTGGAGCAGGTGATGTTTAGCAGTTGTTCAGGAATAGGGGAGCAGGTGATGTTTAGCAGTTGTTCAGGAATGGGGGAGGGATGTCATCAGAACCAACCCGACTGGATCATCAACCTTGGTAAGATCTAAATTTCTGTAATTGAAATGACATGCCCGAAAGTGATGCGAGAACGCATTTGCTATATCGTCCGGGTCAGTAAGCTCTTGGTCTTCATATATTATAAGGCTGGGTAGGTTGAGCAGGTTGTTGGATTTTGGTCTCTGAGGGCATCGTAGGCATTATTATCTTCTGTCGAACAGCAACAAAATCAGAGACGCATAGCCATTTTTTTACCACAAGATAAATAAACACCGATATGTTTTCCTTAAGTCATCTATCTTCGAATACACAGTATATTAAAGGCAGATGTGTGAGCAATAATGTTGCAGGTACTATGACTATTTAATAGCCGAAGCAAGGTTGTAAATTTGGACCATTCTCGGCTTTTTGGATGTTTTTTTTTTACTGTTTTATGACTTTCTCCAATTTTGAAACGAGCTCTAATCTTATTAAGATATCGTCTTTCCATCATTCGTAGCAATCCAACAAGCCTAAAATATTGTTCACATCAAGTAATTTAATGTTGTGATATCTTCTTATCGAATCTTTCACGTGAATAAATCAATAACCGGAAATTTTTCCAGTATTATGAATATTTCAGGAATATTATTCCTCGTCTTCGACTCGGATAATTTTTAAAATATTAGTGCAAAAATTTTTGGTAATAATTTAATCACTAGGGAATATTTTATACACCTGTTTTTACAGTTTGTGTGCTTCATTCATTGTTAATAGTTTTTCTCGCTAAAAATAGGCCATTATGTAATGTGATAATTATTGGACTATTTTTGATAAATTGTAAAATTTCGAGTTTTTTTAGAAAGGGAGCAGCCTTTTCGAATAAAAAAATGGTTGATCTGAAATGAAAAGTGTATCAGACAGGGATAATTGTAGATCTAGTCAATCTGCATATTATTAACTGTCACCTTTTTGTTCTAGGCCTAACCGTTTTTGAGGAAAACGACTACGAATTCAAATTTGTTTATAAAAATTATTTTTTTCCCAAATTTCGAGATAACCAATTATCTGAATTGAAGAATACGCATAGGAAAATTTATATATTCCAAAAAATTACTTTTTTTTAATAAGTTTTAATGTGGCACTAAGTTCAGAAATATTCCTGTATGGTACAATATTTTCGAAGATTATGGAAAACTTCTAACTTTCTTAATATTAACTCATAGAATTTTGAAATCTACGTATGTCACAAGCTTCTTTTAATCCATATTTTTAATACGTATTGGTGATACTTTACCTCAATTTTTTGGAAGCCGATTTTATCTGAACAAACATCTTACTGCATGAAGTGCATTACATCATTAAATTACATATCATACCCAAGGGATTTAATTAAGGTGAGATGCTTGATCAAAATAAGAATTAAATGATTAATGAAGTATTAATAAAAGTTAAGTTCAATACTTTGTACGTATTATTATCGCTACAAGAATGGTATTTAGGATTATTTACTTTCAATTAGAGTATATCGATTCCATCACTTACAAATGACTTTGATTGAATGTAATTGAATACGTTCTGGCTTCACTTTCACTCACTTCACTTTGTAAGGCCGGTTCTTATATGATATATCTTATTCTCATTATGTTCCTTAAGAAGTGATTCTTAATGTATGATTCAGGAAACAGCGTAATCTTTTTTTCTGGTAATGCGTTTTTATTAATTAGACTATCATTTTTCTTTCACTAATTTGTAATGTATAATTTCAAAGTGTTTCAAAAATTGATATTATATCATCAACTTTGATTACAATACCGTTATTAGAATGGATCTAATTGGCAAATAATGAAAGTGACCGAGAGAAATCGCTGGAAATTCTTAGGATGGTCGCTAGAGGACGTAACACTAATGACCAATTTAAAAGTATGTTTTTTTCCTTAATTTACTCAATATCGCCTTAACTGTAAATGGACATGTTTTTCAGTTTCTTCATCACCCCCTCCCGGGGAGCCATCACGCGTAACGTTAGAGATAGCTAAACAGCCAGCGGAACTAGAAAGCATTTAATAATCTTCTTGGGTAGATAATAAAACTCACCCCGATGCGTGGCGCAGAGATTTAAAATTTGGCAACACTTGGGAACCACCGAAGACCTATCGGTTCTGGCGACCCGAATTTTCGTTTCCGAGCCATTACGTCAGATGCTCGATTTTACAAATTTTTCTTTGATGCCTGATAACTTTCAAAAAGTTGATCAGTTTTGATGAAACTTTCTGGTCACTTTTTGATGGTCTTGTATATTTTTGAAAAAGGGATCATTTTGGGTCGTTCTAGCGTCCAAAAAATCGCGAGGATTATTCTCATACACAAAGTTAATCAAAAAATGTGTGGCTTTAAATTAAACAGTTAAATTTTAACTTCTTTCAATAAATACTATAAATTATGATAATTAAAGAAAATAAATGACTTCTGCCATATTCAGGCTTATTTATTCACAATACTAGTGCGGGAAGGTATAAGCTGGTGCACTGCAATACGTGCGCGAAATACTTACTTTATACACGCTGTCACAAGAAAAAAACATTATTGCACGACCTGCAATCAATATTTATTGCACTTTTGATTTTGCGTAATTATTTTATATCAATAGGGAAATAAATTATAAAAAATGAAGATATGTGAATTATCAGTGTGGCAATATCGTCCGTGTCACATCTTATGAGGGAGAAGTTAAAACAAGCAAGAATGAAAATTATCTCATGACATCAATTAATAGAAACCCCATTTTCTGGGAAATTCTCCATGTTTGACCTGGACATATAGGCACTAGTTCAACTCAAATTGCACTAGGGAATTAAAAATAAAATTAATAATAATTCAGGATATCGTTAAAAGAAATAAGTTAATAGAAATGGTGCATCTAGAAATATCGCCATATCATCAAAATTTTATGGTAATATCTAGAATTTAGTTTGATACTTTGCAATCATCATCAGATCGAAGCAGTGATCGAGCAGATCCTCGAATCTAAAATTACGGACTTTAAGTAGGATATCTTAGGTAAGATCATTAGAAGTATTCAATAGCAATATCCCATATCCTTTGACAATACATCTACACAAAAAACTAAATCTAGTTAAAAACCATTTAAGCCCAGCTTTTTGCCAAATGACAATACCTTAACTTAGCCAGGTGAACAGT
>MU187996.1:55273-67830 GCA_016904865.1 Pissodes strobi | reverse complement strand
GTAAGCTCATTTGTGGCTTCGGCTAGGTGACCTCACATTTCGGAGGCAACAACCCAGCGTCGCCACGGAGGCAAACTATACCTGCCGTGACTATCTGCTGTGACTATCTGCATGCCCATAGGATGTTAAGACAAACATGAGGAGGTTTATTGCGGATAGATATAAATATATATGAAGAAAATAAATATTGGGCGTGCCCGCAGAGCAGAAGCAGGAAGGAACAGATGGAGGTAACCCGGCGACACGTGTTTCTGCTTCTTGGCTTCGTCAGGCAATATGTATACACACCCATACATGCACTCATACACCTTAATTGGCATAGGTACACATATACATACATATACAGGTGGTAATGATAAAGTCAACTTGATAATCGGCGACTGCAATGCCAAGATCGGTCAAGGACGCCGACTAGACTTGGTGGGATACTTTGGATTGGGAGCGAGCAATCACAGAGGCGACAGATTGTTTGACTTCTGCCAAGGAAAAGACTTGGCTGTTATGAACACTTGGTTTAAACTCCCTAAGAGGCGCCTATATACGTGAATATCGCCCGCCGAAAACAATACACAAGAACCTGTAAGAAACCAAATAGATTATATATTGATAAATAAGCGCTTCAGAAATTGCGTAGGACGCGTAACAACCTACCATGGATCGGACACCTGCTCAGATCATGTCCCATTAGTGGCAGACCTAAAACTAAAACTCAAAGACAACCTCAAAAACACGCCATTAGACACTGCAAAATTGGAAAATCCTCAGACGAAGGAAACTGTGCGACAAGAACTCAACAGTGAACTGGCTAAAGTGACAGCCAAAAGTAATACAGAAGTGCAGCCACTCGGGAGGAGTTAAAACGTGTTTTGACCAGTGTATGATCCAAGAACCTGCGACCATCAAAAAGAGGCAAGAAAAGAAAATGGATGACTGACGACATATTAACCTTGATGGAGAAACGAAGATTTTCTAAGAAAAATAAGGAAAAATATAACCAGCTAAATAAAGAGATAAAATCAGAAATTAAAAAAGCCAAGGAATAATGGATGAGAGAGAAATGCAGAGAAATGGAAGAACTGGAAAGTATGCACAAAAAGGTTAAAGAGGTAGCTGGAACATACAAGAAACAACAGACTCCGACGCTTTACGACGATTCAACTAGCCCATTCTTAATGAAGAAGAAGTGAAAAGCACCTGGGAGCAATACATAGGAAATCTATTTAGTGACGAAAGACCACCCCTAATGGACACTCAGGACGCCAGGGACGGACCGGAAATACTACAGGTGGAGATAGTTCGCGCTATTTCTTCGGCTCAAAACAAAAAATCCCCTGGCCTTGATAGAATTCCAATAGAGATCCTGAAATTTATTGACGGTTGTCGCCGTCGAACAAATTACAAAATTATTCAACGCAACTTACGACACCGGAATAATACCAGAGGACTGGCTAAATTCAACATTTGGGACAATCCCCAAAAAGACGCATCTTAAAACTTGCGGAGACTATCGACTAATTAGCTTGATGAGCCGTGAAGACTTTCCTGCGTATTATACATGCCAGCTGGGATACGGGGGAAGTGCGAGTTTGATCTGGACAACGCTCCGCTGAGGTTCAGATATGCGTTCGGAACACGAGAGGCTCTTTTTGAAATTAATGTCCTACTTCAAACATGTAGAGATCAACGAAGAGATATATTCGCCTGCTTCATCGACTATGAGAAGGCCTTCGACAGGGTACGCCACTCAAAGCTGATGGAAATACTACGCCAGGCTCAACTGGACAGCAAGGATATTAGGATAATTGAAAATCTCTATTGGGGTCAGAAGGCCGAAGTTCGGACGGGATCGCTGAGGAAGTCTGGTGTGGAAATCCGAAGAGGAGTTCGTCAGGGCTGTATCCTCTCACCCACCTTATTTAATCGATATTCAGATAAAATAATTAAGGAAGCTTTAGAGGTCACAGAATATGGAGTGAAAGTCAACAGCGTCCTCCTGAATACAATTAGATACGCAGATGATACCCTGATTTTCTGTGATAGCATGGAGGGTCTTCAACAGTTAATTAATAAAGTAAGTGCAGCTGGATTAGAGCAGGGACAATAAAATGTCGCAAAATTGCCTATCTGGGCCACGTATTGCGTGGAGAAAAATACCGCCTTCTACAACTCATTCTCAAAGGAAAAATAGAAGGCAAAAGAGGTGTTGGTAGGAGTCAGATGTCGTGGCTGAGAAACATCAGACAGTGGACAGGAGTTCATGAAGCTGGTGAGCTTTTCAGATTAGCAGAAGATAGAGAAGCACTCACCACAGTAATCGCCAATGTCCGGATGACCGAGCAAGGCACATGAAGAAGGAGAAGAAGAACCATTGTTTTAGAGCCACTACGACAATAAGTGAGAACTTGATTATTATATGTGCTTTCATATCGTCCAAGGTATTGGCCGAAGAGTCAAGGGGCACCTTTGATTACCAATTTGATACTATAAACGAATTACTGATAGTGCGTTGGGTTGACAATAATGTAGTAAACAGAATCACAAATTATGACAATATTCAACTACTACAGGAAGTGAAATGACGGTCAAAAAAAGACAATTAGAACACTAAAGTGCCACGACCGTACTTTACAAAAGTTACAACAAGAGATTGGATGGAGTTTAACTAAGTAATCAATTTGTAAATACCTATGGTATTGGAGTTCGTGGGAAAAAGTGGTGGTGGGTCCTTTTTACCTACATGTTGGACTTGATGATGGCAAATTTTTGGAAAATTTACCTTTTGGCCACTGGTAAAAAAAGTATCGCGATTGGAATTTACGAGGTACATCGTGAGATATTATTTGCTTAGAGCCAATAAACAACTGCGTAGAAGACAGTCATCACTACCTAAGAGTGTTCGTTTAGACAATATTTGACATTTTCCAGAAAAGATTGTGAATCATCTAAGGTGTGTTGTTTGCCACTCACGTAAAAGATGGACTTGCAAAAAATGTCGAAATACGTTATGCGTTGAAAAAAATTGTTTTGAGTTATATCACACCAAATGAACCCATATTTTCTCATTGTACCTACCTGTTCAAGTACACCATGTTTTTTTTCAATATGTTTGAGTAAAATTTCCCTTTTTTCTTACAAAAAAATTATTTTTATTTACTTTTGGGCAATAATGGGTTAACTAGATCTTCTTCAGATATTACTTTATAAGCGATCAAAGCTCTTAAATAAATCGTAAAAAATAGTACGTTTTAAAAAAATGTTCCCAGGATTTGGTCCGCCTCATCCCGCCCCTGGCAGCTCCTGTCAGACAGTCACGACAGACGGCAAGAGCGCACCAGTTCGTCGTACAACTGGAAACTCCTAGAACATCGCTTTACAAGAACTCCTTTGTCTGGCGCACTGCATCACTGTGGAACTCACTCCCAGGACATCTGTTTCCCACTAATTAAAACTTACAAATATTCAAGAGCCGTGTCAATCAACATCTTCGCACACACACCGCTCGTCGAGCGCCATAGGGTCTCCCTTTAGTGTGTGTGCCACTGCCATAAAAAAAAAAAAAAAAAAAAAAATATTACCTCGTAGCATTCAACTAAATTTAAAGTGACCATCAACAAGATTTCTGTAAGCAGTTTCATTGTTGCGTTGAAATTTACACTGAACTAAAACTAGTTGGTAATCAAATTGGATTAGAAAATATCTTCTTGCATTCAGGCAACAATACACAGTTAAATTTAAAAATGATCTATTGTTTGGCATGAACAACTACTTAATATGATACTTACTTTGCTAACAATCAGTTTTATTAGGTAAGGTATTGGTACTTATAGAATGTTACAGTGATAAGGAAGTAGTAGATTATTCACTGTCATCGTGTTTTCAAAATATACGTATTTGGGCACAATTTATGTTATTGTCTTACATTTTAAAAATATCCCGAAATTGACGGTCTTTACGCTTTAATCACTGAAATGTTCTCTAATATCAGGAAAAAAGTGCTTAATAATTTCTAGTCTAGTTTTTCATATATATTGGTCGTCAATGACATAAAAATCAAAATACACAAAATAGATCTCCTCTGAGACCAAGCATCAGTTTGTATATAAAGCTGATGACTCACATGTTGTTTAATTCTCTGAAATGCTTTTGCATAATAACCAGTCCAACTAAACCGATTACATTTCTGTTGAAGGGCAGTTAGTGAATATGTAAACTCCCAAATATTAGGAATATATTCCCAAACATAATTGCGGGTACCAAAAAAGCCTTGTAATTGTCTTTTAGTTTTGGGTGGAGGAGAATTATGGACAGCCAGAATATGTTTTTCAACGAAAACTGTTTCTTTCTTAGATATGTGATGGCCCAAGTAATGAAGTTCAGATGTAGTAAATTAACATTTCACTGGCGAAATTCTAAGATTGTGAATTATCAATCATTCAAAAATTAGACGAAGATGACACATATTATGTGATGTCACAGTTGAAGATTATAGACTTTACAGAAGACGTTAAAAAAAAACCACGTGAAACTAAAAAAGGGCGAATACGGATACGAAGAAAATTTCTCTGTACCTCTGTGGGTTTTTGTTTTTGTGTTTTCTTCTTCCTTCCATCAATTGCAGTCCATCGTCTCTCATCCAAACTTTTCTCTTCATTCTGTCTTTGGGTCCAGTTTCTTCTTTTTCTATGTTACCCAGTATATTGTGTGTTTCATTCCATTGTACTTGTGCATCACTCATGAAGTTGTTAGTTATCTGAGAAAATTCTTCATTCACACTCTTTTAAGTGTTGCAGGATTCTTCAGGTTCTGGACATCAACAGAAGTGGAGGAAGGCATTTGAAGACTTCTCAGTATTTTATGTAAATTACCAATTCAAATTCAAATTCAAATTCATATATTAATGTCAATAACAAATGTTTACACAAGTCATAAAAAGGATCAGTAACAAGAGAATTTATTTTGAATATCTAAGCTAACCTTAAATAATATTAAAATACACAATACATTGAAAATTAAAATTTTGATAAAATATAAAACACATAATTCTAAAATACTATATACATAACAATTGCATTTAATATATATACCTACAGGAAAACAGGTACTTTAAAATTGAAAACGTAAATATTCGTCAAGGGAATAAAAGGCATTGGACAGCAATATTTGTTTTACTTTTAGCTTAAAATCTTTATATGGTAAGAGCTTTATGTTGTTAGGCAATACATTATAAAATTTTATTGCCCAGTACCCAGGACCAGTCTGACACCTCTTTAACCTCCAGTATGCTGGAATCAGACCACTCTTGTTTCTGGTATTGTACCCATGAATGTCCTCATGCATGATGCTAGGCTCCACTTTATGAATAAAATATTGTCGTAAATGTATTGAGCTGGAAGTGTCAGTATCTTCAGAGATTGAAGTTTCTCTGCAGTCTTCCCTATAATTCAGGTTACTGACAATTCTAATGGCCTTTCTCTGCAGACCAAAAACCCTGTAGGTATCTGCTGAGTGCCCCCAAACAAGCAGTGCGTAGGAGAGGTGTGAATGAAAGATAGCATAATATGATGTTAGTAAGATATCAAGTGAAACATTTTTTGCAAGATTTCTGAGTATGAACAGTCCTTTTGATAACTTCTTGCTTAAGATGTCAATGTGCACATTCCACCTGAGTTTAAGGTCTAGGTTCACTCCCAGGAACCTGACATCATTCACACCCACACTCTCATCACCAGTCTCACGTAAAGAAAAATCACCTGTTTAGTTTTTTCTTTGTTTAGGAGCAATCTATTGATACAAAACCATTCTTCCGTCCTTTCTCGCACACCTCTCATACCCTCAGTCACTCCCTCAATTGTGTCACATGCTAAAGAAAGTGTAGTGTCATCGGCATAGACTGTAGGCTTTGCTATTGTTTCAGCACCTGGCTAGTCATTGATGTATATTATAAAGAGAACCGTTCCCAATATTGATTCCTGGGGAACCCCAATATTGCCTACACTCTCTGCCGATGTCACATTACTGACTTTTACTACTTACATCCGGTGTTGCAAGTATGATTTCAACATGTCAGTGCTACTCTGACCGAAACCGTACTGTCTCAGCTTGGCTAAAAGAATTTCATGGTTAACACAGTCGAATGCTTTACTGAGGTCACACATCAGAACAGCATCGAATTGAAGTTTGTGAAATGACTCCACTATATGGGATATTAGGTCTAGGATAGCAAGGACTGTGTTTTTACCTTTCCTAAAACCAAACTGGCAGTCTGAAAATAAATCTGTGTTCTCAAAGCAGTTTGTAATTTGCACTGCCATGGACTTTTCCACAATTTTAGAGATAACAGGGAGTAGGGATATGGGTCTGTAATTTTGCGGGTCATTTATGTCACCTTTCTTAAAAATTGGTATTACTATGGCTCTTTTTAAGCATGCGAAAAAAGTGTTATTTCTGAAACATAAATTGATTAGTTTAGTAAGAGGAATAATTATTAGTTCTTTTATTGATTTTAGAAGCTTTACGTTCATACCAAATATGTCACGACTGGGTTTATTTTTCAAATTATTTATTATATCACGTACTTGGTTGAAAGAGACCTCGTAAAAAGAAAAACCCTCATATTCATTTTCTACTTGTATGTGAGTGAGAAACTCTTTATTTGATATAGGAATATCATTGACTAAATTTAAAGCTATTTTTGAAAAAAAGTCGTTAAAAGTATCAGGTGAGATGGTATGATCTAAAGAATCCTTTGGAAGTCCACGGTGTGAGTTGATTATGTTCCATATTGATTTGACTGGGTTTATTGAATTTTTTAATACACTGTCATTAGCTCTGACTTTAGCTAGCTATATTTGTTTTTTGTATTCTGTTGTAAATTGAGAGTGCATTTGAGAAATAACTGGGCTGCCATACTGTCTTTTTAGCTCTTCTAAAAGTTCTAGTTGTTCCCTCATGGTTTTAAGCTCCTCAGTAAACCAAGACAACCGTTGAGGTTGATCAGATCTTCCCCTATAGATTATTTCGGGAAAATATTCTATGTAACAAGACTCCAAAAGATTCATGAAATTGTTAAATTTATCATCCACACTTACACTCAGTTGACCCACAACATCCCAGTCAATCTGTGAAACTTTATTATAAAATAAAAACATACCTCTCTGAGTTATGGGTCGAAAAGTTTCTCTGGTTTGTGTGAAACTTGCTCTTTGGAAGATACTAAATTTGATGATCTGACTAATGTGGTCGGAAAAATGTAGCTTATCGACAACAGCAGAGCATAGCCCCATTGCAGAGCCCAGGAAGACATTATCTATACAGTTTTCCCTTCTAGCTGGTACATGTACTGTTTTGGACAGGTCAAAGCTACCTAAAATATCTAAAACTTTAACTGTATTATTTTCAACATTTTTCAAAAAATTTACATTAAAATGCCCTGCCAGAACAACTTGTTTTCCCGTACCCAGGTGCAAGAGTATACTTTCCAAGGATGTCAAGAATGTGTCAAAATGGCCCTGAGGGCAACGGTAAATAGTGACTAGGTTTAGATTAGATTTACTTAAAGAAATAGCACAAAACTCTATACATTTTTCAATATTTAAGCCTACATTCAAATCTAGATTATCAAATTCAATACCAATAGCTGTACCTCCCCCTAGCGAATTTTTTCTTGCATAAAAGGCGGCCAGTTTGTACTCGTCTATATGTATTAATTGTATTTCCTGTTCAATGAGCCAGTGCTCGGTCAGACAAATAATATCGATTTCCTTGTCTACTATATAGGCTTCGACCCCCTCGGTTTTGTTACGGAGTAATCTGATGTTGAGGTGCATTAGGGTTAATGACTGCCTAATTGTGTGGATTGCTTTGGTGCTCTCTTTGGGCGCTGCAGGTTCAAAAAATGGTTGATAATAATGCCTGTAGGCCATATAGCTGGGTTCATGTACTTCTCCTGCTCTGATCCTGGTACTGTTAGTTTAAATGAAGCACGGTAGTTATCTTTTTTGGTGTTAATCTTCTCACACTTGCATTCTTTCCCCAGATCACTGCCTTCTAAAAATGTTAAAATTTCATCCCCAGTCACATCTGGAGCCAATCCTGAGATGCATATAGAGGACATTTTTTTTGCCATTTTCAGTAACCCCGCGTTTTCATTACTCCCTCTTAGTGGTGCAGGTCTTGTGGACTTCTGGTTGTGGATATTATTGTTTTGGGTATGTCTCCTAAATCCCCTTTGTTTCTGAAATTCCCATTGTTGATCTCTGTCAGACTGGGTGGGATCATTTTGAATACCTTCAGTCATCCTGGGTTCGTCAGAGCTGCGTTAGGCGGAAATCCTGCGGGGCTGAGGATTTTCAGGATTTTTATCTTGAACTTGAAGATGAGAATCGGATTTTTCATTGTCGTGTTGATTTATGAAATTTGACACATTTCTCTCAGAAATTTTCTCTCTCCCTCTTTCTCTGGCAGAAACTTGTGGGTTTCGGCTGAGAACCTCGACATTTGCACTACCTGCCTTGGAACCGGCGGAATTCTTGGTTGTGGTTAGTAGTTCGTTTGCACCAGTGCCTGTGCTATGGCAGCGTGTTTTTTTGGAACCAACGTGAAGTTGCCGTTGGTCGAGATGTCCTGTGTTGCCAAGTTTCTCTTGAAAATCCTTAGATTTTTCAGTAGGTTTTTCGCTTGTCGTTTGTTTTTCAAGAAGTTTTACTTTATTTTCCAGTAAATCAACTTTTTTAGTGAGTTGTATCTCATTTACCTCCAATTTTTGAATTTTGAGCTGCAATTCTTGTATCAGAAACATGACATTTTCATATTCGGATTCCGACGATTTTGAGGTTACCTCGGCAGCTTCCTCCGGAATATGAACGCATACGGCTCTCTTTTGCTCGGCGGATTGACGCAAAAGGCAGGATGGAAGAGGCACTTGCACTTTTTACACTTAACTTCGTTTAAGACATTTTTTGAACAGTGAATACACACTTTTTTAACTTTATTTGGATCAACATTTTCAGCTGGTTTATCACCTGCCATGTTGCCAGATGTACCTCCGGTTAACGGGTTATGGTCGTTGTTTATGTCAGCTTCAATTTACAGAATATAAGATAGTTTGAATTGAAATAATTATATTTACACACCCATACGCCCTTAACATTCTAATAAATATAGACCCGTAATTTTCAAAAAAAAAACAATCTTAACTTTTTTACCATGAAAGGACTAAATAACAGAATGTACTGATAACAACGCACAGACCATCGAAACTTCCATAATAAAATGAATGTACAAATCTCGAGTAATTTTTTAAGGTGCGTATTTGGATACACAAAAAGTTGCCTTGCTTATTTGTTTCTATTAAATGTAAGGATCTTTTGATATGTGCATGTGTTAATGAAATAGTTTCACCCTGTAATGATGAAATGATCATTGGGTTATTTCTTTTTACAGATAAATATATTTTTGAGAATGCCCTAACCTAAGAGCAAAACGTCAAATAAATAATATTAGGAAATTTAATATACCCCTGGAAAATTGTTTTCATATTTATCCTACGTCTGCATGCTTCATTATATGTGCTTGATGATTCTCCAGGCCGCAGAATTCTCCGATATTATTATCATAAAACAGTATGGCGGAAACCGCTCGCTGCGGTCTTATTTATCTCCCTCTATATTTTTCTTTTCCGGCACTTTGAGAGAAATCTTTAATCACTCTAAAAACTTCCCCACCATTAACTTCAAACTTTTATCCTCACACTATTTTATTTTTTGTCGGCGTTTATGAGAGCCGATCTGACAAATGGGTGTTAGGGATTATCCGTTCTTATCCGCCAACAGGGAATTTTTGCTTGAGTTTTGATTTAATTTCAACTGGTTACCATTTAAGTTAAAGACCTATTTTACATCCGTAAAATTATTACTTCAACGGATATCTCTACCTGAGACTTTACATTTACAATCCATTGCGACGAGTTGCATATCCAGCAAATACTGGCGAATATGTCACACTGAGCATAGCATAGCACTTATTTGGAAGTCTGAAAAGCTTTATTATGTATGAGGCTAAGTCTAGCTAAGAGCACTTGCCTCGATTCTGCTTTTTTCTTTGTAAGTTGTTACGTGGCATCAAATCGTCCCTTGACTGATGAAAAAAATCAACTCTCGCTGCCATTAAGATAACATCCTATTTTGCTTGTTCCATTCTATTCATATTTATTGCTCGAAATTGACCTAAATTTCTGCAAAAAGACGGGCGTTACTTGCGAGTCAATAGGCTTTTTATGTCACTTCATTTTCTGAAATGTTCCTTTAAGCACCGACGGGAAAATTTATCCGGCAATAAATAAATAATGTGAAAGGGGATGATTTCGGTAATAAGTGTATTACGCATGCAAAAATATGCCTGCAAGAACGAAATCGACACAGGGCTGGAGTATGTGAAGTTGTTTAGTCACTGGTAGATGAAAATGTCATTCGAACAATGACATTACAAATAAATCTGAAAATTTCTTTCACATGTCAAAACCAATATTTTAACAATTAAATACGAGCTTTTAATTATTTGTTACATTGATTATGCCTATTCAAAAATCACATTGAAAAGTTTATTCATCTGTAAAAATTTACATTTTCATAATAAAATACCTGCTAGTCATTGCTGTGTTTAGCCAATCATATCCAAATTACGCGATAATACTGCACTAGTGCAAATTATCGATAATCCGTACATGTGCAGTATTATCAGGCATAATTAACTTTGAAATATCTTCAAGTTCAATCTTAAAAGAGCATACAAAATACATACACCTCATCAAAAAATATGATTGAAATTTTATTTTCCAAAAATAGTACACATACAATTATTTTTGTTTTTAATTTAAAAAACAAATAGATATTAAATTAAAAATAATAAAATTTTATTAAAACTAGTTATTAAAGTTGTGACAATGAAAAACACAATTATTAAAATTATTTACAGCACCCGATGAACTTTGACCGGAAACAACGCTACTTGAGGCCGATGTTGAAACTGAAGAATCATTGAACTCGTTCAAATTCCTATTTTCTCTCATTTTCTTTATCAACTCTTCGTGAAAGTCTTTGACCAGTTGTAAGTAAGGTTTTATTGAATTTACCCCTAATTTTTGTTAACTGATTTTCATTTATTCCGGTTTTTGCTAAATGCGTTACGGTAGTGGCCCGATGAGGATGATTAGTAAATTTAAATTTTGTGATGTCCAGGCCAATTTTTTTTAGCTGAAATACTCGTCCACTTTGAGAGTTCGTTCCTACCAACCAGACAGTTTTTGTACCATATGCCATTTTTTTGCCAATCCAGGTTACTAGTGAGAAAAAGACGGTTTGTCTTTATTTGCCTCCCCTTTTTGAAATGAATTTTCTGTACAATCTGTAAGAAAAACAGTATTTTTCATTAAAAAGTTTTGGGAAAACGTTAGAAAGATTTGGTTTACCTGACAGGACAGATGTCTTCATTAGCAGTGTTCCTTATGGGCCATTTGCTGTCGGTTAAACTGCGATTCCCACCTTGACATGTTTTCGAAAATATAGCGCTGTATTCAATCCTATTTGTTAGTGATCCATCGTGATGTTTTTCCTCTTCAATAAATTCGATTAGATAGTTACATGCTTCACCTCCTCGAAAAGTCAATTCGTATGATAAAGCATGGAAACATTTCTTCTGAAGTCCAATTGGTGTATTTTCGTCATAAAATGTCAATATTTTTAAAAAATTCAACGTAACTGAATGCTGATGAACTGGTTTTTCTTTTTTCTGGCTCAAGCTGCAATTTCCGTCGAGCAGCGTACCTGGCATCACCATGCAGACTTGAACCTTATATCTGCAAATGGATCTATAACAACTCCAAAAGAACGGCTAAATTTTTCTTGAACTAGTTTTGCAACCACATTCCACATTCCACCACAACACTTTCTTTGAAGTATAACCCATCTTTTTTGCGCATATTACTTGCCCAATCTATCAAAATTTCAGACAGATTTTCTATGGATGTTTTTTTTTCCAATACGTAACCTCTTTGGAAGCAGAACTGTTCAAATTGTTTCCATATAGTGTAATGAATTTCTAGCTCAGTCACCAATTTGTGAGGATAATTAATTTATTTGTTTTATTTAATTTAATTTAAATGCGAATAGGGGTGGATTCAATTAACAATTCTCCTGTTGATTATATTAAATGTAATTGTGGGCGCCAAGTTCTTAAAGACAATGCAAACAGAGAATATCAATATTTAGATAACAATAATTAGAAATTACGAAGATAAGAATAATTCGTGTCTTATAGATCCCAGTCCCGTGGTAAATCAAAAAAAGTAAATTAAAAACAACTATATATTAACTATATGGTTAAATTACAACTTATGGCACCATGTGCACTGCAGTTATGAACATAATTGATTACTGAAGATTTAGTTTACAAAAATGATAAAGATGAAAATTGACTTAAAATTAGATTACAAATGCAATCAAATACAATTGATTACTGAGAATTTAGTTTACAAAAATGGTAAAAATGAAAATTGACTTAAA